>PVJO010002857.1:30583-122216 GCA_004026905.1 Hystrix cristata | reverse complement strand
GCAGATCCAGAGGTCGAAATTGAAAGTTGCCTTCCCAAATTACATCTTTTGTCACCATTCTTTAATGCTAAATATGTAATTTATAAGGAAACACCAGACAAGTACAAATTGAGGGAAATTCAAGTAAATAGTCTCTTAAATGTCAAGACCAGGGAGGTAAAGATTGTTCCAGATAGAAAGACACTATAGGAAGAGCTAAATGCAACAAGTAATCTTCAGTGAGATCGAAAACCTACCTGTAAATGATACTGATGGCATAATCAATGCAATTTCAATAGATGCTATAGATTAGGGGGATTAAATTAGATGCATGTTATTTCCAGATGTAGACACTGTATTCTAGTCATATAGGAGAGTGGTTTTTTTGTAGGACGTACACACTGAAGTAGGAAGGGGTTGGGGGGGTACTACAGTTTGTCTCTGGAATGTACCCAAAGGCCATGTGTTGAAGGCATCGTCCCTATCTGTGGTGCCATTGGGAAGTGTGGGGCCCTTTAAGAGACTGGGCCTAGTGGAAGGAAGCTAGGCCACTAGCAGCTCCCTTTGAAGTCTGGCTGGCCTCTTCCTCTCTTCTTTGGAGCCACGAGGCAAAATTCTCCCCACACCTCCACCATGATGTAATATTGCTGTCACAGGCCCATAGAGATGGGACCAAGTGACTATGAACTGAAACTTCTGAAATCATGAGCCAAAATAAGTCTCTTTCTTTGAAATTGGTTTCTCTCAGATATTTTGCCGCTGTGAGGGAAAGCTGACTCACGCAGGAGCATCTCAGCTGCAACTTATTCTCAGATGGTTCAAAACTGTTAACATCTGAGTGAATGATAAATGTGAGCTCTTTGAGCCATTTTTCCAACTTTTCTATAATTTGTTTTCCTTAGAAAAAAAAATTAAACCCTTTTCAAAAGTGTTCACCATGGACTTCCTTTAAGAATCAACTCAGGGGCTGGGAACTTAGCTCCGTGGCAGAGCCGTGCTTACCTAGCAAGCGCAAGGCCCTGAGTTCGATCCCCAGCAAACCTCTCCCCCAAGAGAATCAGCTCACTGTTAGCTGTCCTGAAAATAAGATTGAGCCACAACTTTCTGAATATATATATATATATAATAATGTGACCTGGTCCAACTTCTCACTCATCCATCCAGCAATTATTTATTAAGAACATGCTGTATACAACTCACCTAAAAAATAAAATTAGATACACGTATAGATAAAATCCTGAATCTTTTGATTACTTCATTAACAGGTGAGAAGATGCGGGGAATTGTGTGATGGAATTGGACCTGGTAAAGTTCTTGATCTGGGTGACACACTGAACAGAAGAATGGACAGCACTTGGCAATTTAGTTTTAATGACTGCATTGACAGGCGAAGATGAAGACTGTCAGTGTTCGTGCCTCTGGTATGTGGCAGTGGATTTGGTGAGGCTAATGAACTTGGGTACCAGTGGCCCGTGTCCCTGGACTGTGCCTTTGTCACATTTGATGGCTGATGTTGCTTTTCCTCAAACCCTCCACACTTTCTTTCCCTCCCCTTTTAGTCTTTATCTGAAGCCTAATGACTGTGTTCTTTACATTTGGGCAATAAAAGCAGAAAAAATTCTGAGTTGGTTTTGCCACCTATTAAATCCTGAAAGAACAATATTGTCCTAATAGGTACTTTAGAAAAATGTTTACTGAAAGGATGACTTGAAGACCACAGCATCAGTATCATGGTGGGGGAGGGAATTACATGTTGAAAATTTAGCAATAAAGATTCTTAAGCTCTACCCCAGACCAGCTAAGTCCAAATTTCTAGTCATGGGACCTGAAAATCTACTTTTAAACAAAAACTTGTATACCACATAGCTGGTGGGGGGCTTCATGCATTGAATGTTCAAACATTTCTTTTATTATTAATTGCATAATCTTGTTCTCAGGAGAGCTCTATGGCAGCCTAGCCGATTACTGCATAAGGTGGATTTTTTCTGTTTCCATAATTAGCATTTAATATATGGTTTTGAAAACCATGCATCTGGGAGTAGATGTGCTTATATCATGGTGCTAGAGTAGTTATGTTTTGAGACTTGAAGGAATTTTTTTATCAGTAAGGGGATTGAACCCAGGGCCAATCTCCCTTTTTTTTTTTAAACTTTTATTTGTATTTTGAATCAGGGTCTTGCTAAGTCTCTAAGTTGCCCTTGCTGGGTTCAAAGTTGCAATTCTCTTCCCTCACCCTCCCAGAGTGCTGGAATCATAGGAATGTACCACCATACCCAGCGAGAGTAATGTTATGTCAGGGTGAAATGTATATTCACAAAGTCCCAAAGCTCAGTAGTCAGGATGAAATAATATATACACATACAATCATTATACATGGGCAAAAATTTATGTCAGCAATAACAAGCTTTTAAAAAGTTTTGCAAGGCCCCAGATAATCATAGAATGCTGTTAACAATGGTTTGGACCAACTTCTTTCACTGAGGTGTTTCCTAGACCCTATTTTCAAGCACTGCCTCCAAGGATCTTGTAAGCAGAATTGTCAGAGAATAGGCAGTTGCTTGTATGATGTGACATGGGAGTTTAGATAGGTTCCCTTAACAGAAAATACCTGTTCCTCATCCCTACCTTTGTCTCTCTCCTGCCAGGTGCTAGGATTCCCATGTGTGATCATAGCAAGTTGCAGGCATGTTTTGTTAGAAGAGAAATGTACTTCAACAAAAGAGAGATTTTACTGAGTCAAATACGTCAGTCAAAAAACTAGACAGTAGCCAAAAAATCTAGACAGTAAAATTGAATGCATAATGCCCTCTGTGAAACCTGACAAAGCTTTTCTTCTTAAGAGGAACCTTATTTTAAATTAATTTAAGTCCTTTTGTGGATTTTAAGAACCAAAGCTCAGCTGAGACAATATTTTTGGCCCTCTTTCAAGTTTTGTGCTTGCTAACTCCATGTTGATATTCTAAAGAACATAAAAATGAAATTTGTATTATAATTTGAAATGAAGTATAATGCCTCTAACCTTGTTTTTCTCTCTCAAGATTACATTGGCTATTCAGGAGACTCTTGTGGTTCTTTGTGAACTTTGGAATTATTTTTTCTATTTCGGTTTTTAAAAATGCCATTGAAATTTTGATAATGATTGCATTAAATCTGCAAACTGTTTTTGGGTAGACACTTTAATACTATTAATTCTTCCAATCCATGAACACAACATACCTTTCCCTTCATTGGTGCTTTCCTCATTTTCTTTCATTGATGTTTCATAAATTTCAGTGTATAGAACTTTCACCCCCTTGTTTATATTTATTCCTAAATGTTTTATTATTTTTGATGCTCTCATAAATGGAATTGTTTTATTGGTTTCTTTTTCCAATAGATCATCATTGACGTAAAGAAGTGCAAGTGATTTTTCCATGTTGATCTGTAAGCTATAGTCATCAAATCACAATGGTACTGGCATAAAAACTAACACATGGACTAACGAAACAAAGAACACCCAGAAATAAAACTAGTAATATATAGCCAATTAATATATAGCACCAAGACAACACAACAGGGACACAATAGTATCTTCAATGAATGGTATTGAGAAAACTAATATCCATACCCAAAACAATGAAATTGGACATCTTTCCTACAATACACATAAATTGACTCAAAATGGAGGGAAAGCCTAAACACTAGGTCTGAAATCAAAACTCCTAGAGTAAAACGTAGGAGAAAACCTTTGACAATGGCCTAGGCAATGATTATTTCAGATACCACAACAAAAGCGAAGCAACAAAAGCAAAAACGCAGAAGTAAAGACTACATCAAACAAAAACCTTCTGTACAATAAAAGAAATAATCTAAAGAATAAGAGAAAAATATATGAAATGGGAGAAATGTATCTGAAAAGAATCTAAAATGAAAAATATACCAGGAACTCAATAGTAAGAAAACAACCCAGTTTAAAAGTAAGCAAAGGACCCGAATAGACATTTCTCAAACTAAAACACACAAAAGGCCAACAAGTATATGAAAATGCTCAACATCACTAATAACCAAAAAATACAGATTGAAACCACAATGAGATAGCAAATCACCCCATTTGGAATAGCTATTGCCAAAATAAGAAAAGATAACAAGTGTTGGCAAAGGTACGGAGAAAAGAAAAGTGCTTGTAAACTGTTGATAGGAATGTAAATTAGTACAAGAATTATGGAAAACGGTGTGGAGATTAATTTAAAAAATGTAAAATAAAACTATTATACCACCCACCAATTCCTCTGGGTACACAGCCAGAGGAAATAAAACCAGTATTGTGAAGAGATTTTTGTTCTCTCATGTTCACTGCTGCACTATTCACAATAGTCACGATGTGGGGACAACTTGATGTCCACCAGTGGATGAATGTGTAAAGAAACTAATACACAGGTACACACCCACCATGAAATATTATTAATCCTTAAAAATGAGATTCTGGTATTTATGACCACATAGATGGAGGGGGCATATTATGCTAAGTGGGACACATTATGCTAAGGAAAATAATAGACGACCTGGTTTATGCATAGAATAAAAAAAGCCAAGTCATAGAAATCGATGAGTAGAATAGTCATCACCTGGTGTGGGGAGGGAATGGAAATGGGAGATCAAAGGGTACAAAATGGCAATTTTGTGGGATGAATAAATCTAGAGATCTAACATACAGTATGAGGACTAGTTGATAATACTGTATCAACCCTGGAAATGTGCTATGAGGCTAGATTTTAGGTTCTCTTACCACATATACTCAAAAAGTAACTGGTAAGTGATGAAGAAGTTAATTTTCCTGACTGTAGTAATTATTTAACTAGGTATATCAAAACATCATGTACATATTAAACACAGGCAATAAATATATTTTAATAAAAAATAGAAATTTATGCCATTTGCCCAAACCAAAACCTGAGCAGATTGCCCTGTTTCTCAAAACCATAAAATATACCCTGTGCATAAAATGAAGGTTTCCTAAGGGGGGAAAAATGGAAAAAAGTAAATAAACCTGCTGTAAATAGGGAAGGGTGGAGGAATGGAAGAGAGGGGTGAGGAAGAGTGGGGAAACCAAGATACATCATGTCCAGGTACAAAATGACCATGATGAATGTGATCATTATGTACACAATGTACCAATACATGTCTTGGTAAATTAAAAATAAAATAAAATAAAACAAAGTTTTCCTATAATATCCCTTTTCCCTTCTCATACCATCACCCAAAAGCCAAGAGGAGTTTTCTCTTTCACTAGTAGAATATTTTCATCACCTCAGTTTCTCTCTTGAGAACAGAATGTTAAGTGAAATAAGTCAGACACACAAGCTTAAATATCACATGGTTTCTCCTATATGAGAAACTCTGCTGAAAGAGAGGGAGGGAGAGAGAGAGAATCAGAGATGATTCCAACCTTAAAATCTTAGGGAAACAATAGTGCTATTACCTAAGGTGGAGAGCAAAATAGAAGACAGATGCGTAGGAATTAGGGAGAAATCCAAATAATTCCCCAAATTATCTATTCTGTTATTTCGGAAGTACTTTAATACGGAGGGTAATTTGCTCTACTGATATTATTAGTTTCTCTCAGTTCCTTGAAGAGAAAATTTTGTGCCTTTTATCTGTTTGTTTCTTCTTTGTAGGAGAGAGACTCGACTTGTACTATGAGTAATATTTTAGCCATTCTCTTAAGATTATGATACACGTGTATTTTCTATTGTTATTCTCCAATTATGTTGGAGAATTTGGAATTTTTTTATTAGAATGAAAATGTCCCTCATTTCCCTTGGACAGTCACCTCCCTGACCCACGACTGCCAGCGAGCCCTGATCTGTTTTCTGCCCCTAAGGTTTTGCCTTTTCTAGAATGTCAGGTAAATAGAATGACACAGCACACAGTCTTTTGTGTCAGGCTTCTTCTACTTGGCATAACACTATGTTTTCAAAATTCATCTATGACATTGTATAAATGCAGCTCATTCATTTCTATTGCCAAGTGGTGTTTCACTGAGTGAATATACCACTTTTTTTTAACTGACATTGTAACCTTTTGATAAGTATCATGCTTCTGATATGCTATACCCCTAGATCATCCTCCATTTGAAATTTACCTATATGCAGAACATGTAGATTCTTAGCCATAGTTTGTTGTCTCCCGAACTCGTTGCCTACTCTATTCCCATCCCTGATCCCTCTCTATTTCCTCCTTCTCTGCTGGCTTGTTCTCTTTATGGCAGCCATGATTCTGTGAAGAAAACGTATTCCCATACCACCAGAGTGATCCTCAATAGACTAAGTTAATCATGGCAGTTCTATTTCTGTGCCCGTGGTATAAAACTATGACCAGTGAGATTTGATGGAAAATCTGCCAAGGGCTTTGGGAAAAGGGCTTCTTAGCTCCAAGTCCCTGGTCTGCTTAGTGAGTTTGTGGGGTCAGGAAATCACTCACCTAGAAACCCACAGCAAGAAAGTTCCAGTAAGATTTTTAATGAGCTTTCTGAAAGAAACTGATTTTTTAATATAAATTTTAACTGATACAATTATTATGTGGGGCACAGTATGATAATTCAATACATGATACAATATGTAATGATCAAATCAGAGAAATTAAAACCACCATCTCCTCTCACATTTATCATTGTTAGGCATTGGGAAGCTTTGAATGAACTATTTTCTTCTGGTAATTTTGAAGTATATATAAATTAAACAGTAGTCACCCTACGGTGCTACAGAACACTAGAATTTCCTTTTCTTACCTAACAGGAGAACCCAGGTTTCTCTCCCCCTCCCCCATTCTATCACATTGCCTTCTGTGGGCAAACAAATAAAAAGAGCAGAGTATAATCTACAAAATACCGGGGCAGTACTATTTCAAACTGTCAAAGCCATGTCAAACAAGCAAGCAACAACAAGAAAAATTGAAAAACTAACACAAAGTGAAGGAACCTAAAGAGACAGGATGGTTCAATGCAATGAAGTATCCTTGATTGGCTCTAGAACAAAAATGAGTACTATCCAAACAAAGTCCATGGTTCCATTAACAATACTGTGCCTGCATGATTTTTTTTTTTTTTAGAACTGAACAAGTATACCATGGTTATTCCTATGGTTTGGTTGTGGTTTGTCCTCCAGAGGGTCATGTGCTGGAGTCTTGGTCAGTGTGGTTGTGCTGAGGTGGTGGAACATTTAAGAAGTGGAACCAAGAGGAAAGTATTAATTTATGAATGGATTAAGCTGGGTTCCATGAATGGGTCTGGTCTTGCTGAATTGAATTAGTTTCAAAAATGCAGGTTGTTATGAAGAGGCACCCCATGTGTCTCATCTCTTCTACACACAACTGTGAGGATGCCAAGTCCATGATATTTGGAACATCCAGCTACCACAATCATGAACTAAATCAGCTTCTTTACTTATAAACTACTCAGCCGCAAGTATTTTGTTATATAAATAGAAAAACAGACTAATTCGGTTATGTAAGATGTTCGCTTTAGGAGAAGCTGGTTGGAAAGGATGTGGGAATGTGCTATTATATGCAACTTCTTTGTATGCCAAAACTTTTTAAAAGAAGTTTTAAGACCATGGAATATATTTCAAGTTATAATACTTCTGTGATTTATTCCTTAAAGGATGTTAGCTTAGTTGCTTAGGATGTTATTGAAAGTTTATTCATTTATTCAACAAATACTCATTAAGTTCTCACTCTCTATTTAGCATTCTTTAGGTGCTAGGAATATTTTGTGTATAAAACAAAGAGTCTGTCCTCCTACAGCTGAAATTCTACTAAGGGAAAATAAAGAAATGGAAAGAAGAAAAGAAAGAAAAGAGAGAGAGAAGGAAGAACCAAGTAAATATATTGTCAGATTATACAGTAAATATCATATAGAAAAAATAAAGCCAGATCATCTTACTTTAGAGCAGAGTGTTACTAAATGTCTTTCTGCTAATAATATTTGAGCAGAGACTTAAAGAAAGCAAGCAAGCGTGGAGACATCTAGGGTGAGCCTCTAAGACAGAAGCAACAGCTTTTGGAAAGGATCTGAAGTAAAATGAACTTGACATGTTCTAAGGACAGCAGACAACACACAGCAAAAAGGAGAAGAGGAGAATAAGGTCAGAAAAACAACTAGAGCTCTCATCATTCAAGGCCTTAATGACCACGATAAAGACTTTGGATGCTAAGTGTGATGGAAAGCAATGGCACGCTTAAAGTCAGAGTCTAGCTATCATAGTTATTATTTCAATTCTTGTTGCTGTATTTATAATATACTGTAGTGGTGAAGGCCGCAAGGATTGTGGCTGTCATAGTAATCTAGCATGGCAAGAGACAATGGTGTTTTGTCTTAGATTACAGCAACAGAGGTAAATGTTCCAGAAATGATGGTTGGAGGTCAGGATCCAGTTTTATTGATGCAACTTAATGAAGAGAGAGAGAGAGAATGAATCAGAGATGATTCCAACCTTAAAAACTTGGGGAAACAATAGTGCTATTACCTAAGGTAGAAAGCAATGGGATGGAGCAGTTTTGCTGGACAACAACATATAAACAACATATATATATATATGGTGTTTTTGAGACAGGGTCTCACTGTGCAGCCTAGGCTGACCTTGAACTCTTGGCAATCCTCATGCCTCAGCCTCTCGAGTGCTGGGATTACAGGTGCGCACCACAACGCCCAGCATATCTCTTTCTTTTCTTTATCCATTCATCCATTGATGGACACTTAAATGGTTTCTATATTTTAGCTATTGTAAATAATGCTAGAATGTACATGACAGCACAGAAATCTCTTTGACATACCGATTTCATTTTCTTTGGGTATATATCCAGAAGAAGAATTGCAGGGTAATAGAGAATGCTATTTTTAATTTTTTAAAGGAATTTCCATACAGTCTTTCATAATGGTTGTATCAATTTACATTTCCACCAACAGTGGGAAACAGCCTTGCCAACAATTGTTATCTTTTGTTGTTTTGACAAAAGCAGTTCCTGGGGTAAGGTAGTGTCTCGCTGTGATTTTATTTTTCATTTCCCTGATACTTAAGTGATATGGAGCATTTTCTCATACACCTGTGACCATTTATATGCTCCCTTTTGAGAAATGCCTATTCAAGTCCTTTGCCCATTTCTAAATTGGATCATTTGTTCTTTTCTTATTGAATTCTTTATATATTTTAGATATTAACCTCTTACCAATTAAATGGTTTGCAAATATTTTCTCCCATTCTGAGAATTGTCTCCTTACTCTGCTGACTGTTTCCTTTCCTGTGCAGTTTTTTAATTTGATGTAATTCCATCTGTCTATTTTTGTCTTTCTGCCTATGCTTTTAGGGGCATATCCAAAAACCATTGCCTATGCACTGATGCATTTTAACCTGAATTCCAGCAAGATATGTGTTTTCATTAGGTTTAATATACACATGAGCAGGCAGTTAGCATTTAAAGTACCCTAAAAAGAATTGCTTATTCTAAGAATGGTTGCCCCAAATAGATTTTTTTTGAGTTTCGTTAACACAAAATGCTTTCTTATTTCGATTTCTCTCCATTCTTGTTCTTTTCCAACTAGTATTAGTTTCCTACCTCTTTCCCTTCAGTTGACCTCAGCTCCACCATATACACTCAACTGTCAGCCCTCCTTACCAGCAACCCCCTGACCTGTTATGTGCGGAGATTTTCCTTCTTACCTTGACTCTCCCAGACCGTTGACACTACCATTTTCATCATTTATAAATAATGATTACAATGAATTATGAATGCAAACACCTACCAAAATGAGACCTTTGAGTGGATTCTTTGATATGGATGATAACGCCACTGAGCGACCGTGCATGCATCAAACATTAGTGCTGACCCGGGAGCAGGTCCCAAGTCCCAGGTCTCTGCAACACTAGGGGTGCAGAATCTCAAAGACCTGCCTCTGAATTAACAGGTCTTATGGATTTGCTTAAAACTAGGTAGGTCAGTGGTTAAATTGCTTGCGTTGCAAGCACAAGGACCCAAGTTCGATCCCCAGCACCAAGAAAAAAAAAAAAACTAGGTAGGATAATAAGTTGTACCAGGTGGAGCCGCCTGTACATCTTGAACCCCACTTATTTCACCACTGAAAAATTATTTCTAATGTGCATCTTACAGTAATCAACACCCTCTAGTGTGGATTAGAGATACAGGTGAAGCAGCCTGAAGTAACTTTTGCCCAGGCCCAACAGAAACATGTGGGGCTTAGATTGCAGGACTATATAATCTCTATGGACTGCAGGACTCCTTGAGGAATAGGCAGTCTTGGTGATGGTTGGGGAAAGATAGGAGAAATAAAAAGAGGTAAAAAGGAGACCAAGAAACATAATTTTAAAATTGTACTTCTAAGAAAAACTGCAACTTCAGGATACGAGTTATTCAAGCCTTTTTTTCCTTCCAGGAGAAAGTCTCTAAGGTCCTTAAAGACAATAAACAAGTAAACTGAGATCTGGGCCTGTGCCTTTTACCAGTACACTGGATTCCCTCCTACCAACCCGCATCTTCGGGAAGTGCACTATTAAAAAAACAGCAGATCTCGGCCTCAAACACATGTGAACAGTTTTCCTTCTAACATAGCCCAGCAGACAGGTGGCATGACAGACACTAGGAACATATAGCCTAGAAAATGTGTCTTAGGGACACCTTGAAGTGCACACAAAAACCCGAACCCCAGACCATAGGGCCTTCCTCCCTTGAGGCCCCCATTCTATTCACTCTATTTTAGTTGAATGTGTACTTTTAAAATTCTGCCTGATAAACCCCTTTATGCGTCTTACTGATGTGCCCTGAAAATTTTGTTTCTGTAACGACAATCCGTAAACCTACAACCCCGCCCCTTGGGTAGGGTGAGTCAAAGTTCCCCATCACCACTTTGAGGGTGACAAGGTACCGCAGATACTAAGTACCTGTTGGTCTGTCCATTAAACCTAACACATACACACGCACACACGTCTTGTTGACATGTAGGTTTAAATGCATCCTTCCCATTTACAGAGGAGAGCAGCTGAATCAGAAACTCTAGAAATGGGCACTAAAAGTCTGTGCTATAAAAGGCTCAGTGGGTAATTTGGGTCATTCTGCTATGCCCTGGAGTGTGAGGACTCCGAATAAAGTGAGGGTAGGAGATGCCTCCCTGGCCCCAGTGCACTTACTCTGCAGAAGTACAGACAAGCTAAGGGACGAACCGACCCTTGCCTGTGCTTCTTTCCTTTGGAGGCCAAACCTAAGTAGAGGCTGCTGCCACAGAATCTGCTTCTCATCTGGAGTCCCCAGACCCCTGAGGCACATGACCACAAAGGAAACAGCACCTTCTTTCCTTCCCACTCACCCCAACACTGCTGCAGACCATCTATGATTTTGTTCGAAACCTCACTTTCCTAAGAAAAATTATCCTGGAACCACGGAAGAGGAGACTTTGAATACTCTAAGCTCATCTGCCCAGAAACCACAGCTGTTGTGTACAATCAGATGCATTTCAAATCTTTATCACTATATCTCAGTTCTCTGTGTTTACCGTACATCATATTTGCTTTTCTCTTAAAGGTTTATCTTCTAATAGAATGAAGTCATATTATTCCTAAGAAATAAAATAATGGACTAAGATGAAGATAACAAACTATTCCCCACAGAAATTCCTAGAGTGGTTAAGTTTGAGGATGACAGATTGCTTAACAGAATTGCATACCAGAAATGAAAACTATTCCACTAAGTGGAAAAAGATGGAGGTTGAGGAAAACATACACACATAAATATTTATTCTGAGGGGGTATTTTTAAGCAGGAGAACCCTTTTTTTTAAACTACTGTATCCACTCAAATGGGAATGCAAAATTATTTTGGGGTAAACTACATCTCTGCATCCCCTTCTTTTCAATGAAGTAAAGAATATCAGTAGATCCCAGTTCCAATAAACTATGAATTTTCATTCTCTTGGTTGGGGGTGGGGGAATTGCTAAAACTAGGTAAAACTAGGAGAAGAAATCTACTGTCTAATACTTTCATAGGATCAGGGTTTAGTAACTGGTTTAATGTAGCAAGTGGAAGCAAGCCTATAAATGATGACTGCTGCCTTCAATTTCATTATGATGGTAAATGTGAGAAGTATTTTCTAAATAAGATAAACTCAAATTGAAAAATCTAAGAACTACTATTGTAAAAATATATAACATTAGGTTGTTCATTTGAGCTCGTTCTGTTTTTCTGATATGGGCGTTCAATGCTATAAATTTCTCTCATAGAACTGCTTTCTTTGTGTCCCACAAATTTCGGTAGGTTGTATTGGTATTATCGTTCAATTGTAGAAAATGTCTAATTTCTTCTTTAATTTCTTCTCTGACCCACTGATTTTTCAGGAGCGTGCTATTTAATTCCCATGTGTTTATGGAATTTTTGTGGTCCCCTTTGCTGTTTATTTCCAGTTTCAATGCACTATGGTCTGATAGTACAGCATTGTTTCTCTGGTGTGAGAAACTGAAAGTGTAAATAAAGACTAAAATGTATTATATTGGGAAAGGGAAGAAAATGTCCATATGGGAAAGGGAACAAGGGAGGGGGAACGGAACAGAGGACAAGAGAAATAAGAAATGGAAGGAAAAAATGGAAATAAAGCTTTTGTAAATAGGGAGGGGGAGGGGAGGGGAATGGAAAAAAAGAAGCAACAAGATATGTCATGTACAGGTACAAATCCCCTATGATGAATATTATCACTATGTACATCTAAAATGTACCATTAAAATAAAATTTAAATATATATATATATATATATAAAACAAAGCCAGATGTGATAGTGCACAACTGTAACCCTCACACTCCAGGAGGCTGAGACAGGAGATCCCCAAGTTAGAGTCCAGCCTGGACAATTTAGCAAGACCCTGTCTCAAAATAAAAAATAAAAATGGCTGGCGATGTGATTCAGTGGTAAAGTACCCCCAGTTTCAATCCCCAGTACTGCTAAAAAAAAAAAAAAATACAACATTAATGGGTTTTTCCCAGTGGGCCTTATATTTGAGACGCGTGAACTGTCAAGCAAACACCAACGTTAGAGTTAGAAGACCTAAGAGAGCGTTTGCAGTGCGTCTCTGCTACATATATCATAATGAAGAAATAGACCCACAGAGAATCGAAACGACCCCAGGTGACAGTGCAGAAGCGGGAGACCTGGATAGAATTTAGTTCTCCAGTTCCAACTCTGTGTTCTTGTTAATGGTACTTTCCAAAGTTTTTGAGTTTTTTTCTTTTTTCTTTGTCTTTTTTTCTTTTGGGGGATGCTGTTGTTTGATTTACATTGCTTTTTTAGATGAAGGACACTCAGGAGAGACTTACCATAGGAGAAGCATGTGGGTCCCATGAGGCTTTGCAGCCCAGGCTGTACCATCTAACCTGGGAGCTTCCGGGGTCAGGGAGAAAGCCAAGTGCTTCCCAGCTCCCTGACCTGCCTGTTGCTGACCTTGCAGAAGCCTGATTACTCAGTGCTCCAGGCCTCATTTTTAAACACTGTCGGCAAAAATTAAAAAAAAACCCGGCCAACTAATGTATGCATACTTTAATAAGCGGTGGCAAGAGAAGACAGTGTGTGATATTGCCAGGTGTTCTCTGTGACGAGATCTGTTACATGGTCCCTGCAACCCCAGCACAGAGCTAGGGAGCTCTTGATGGTACTGGAGCCCATATATCATCAGCCCACACCTCCATGCCATCAAAGCTGGTAGGACAATTTAATGACTTAGGAGAAGTATCTAAGGTCATTGATAGCACTAAAGGTGGTCCTAATACCAGAAGCATTGGAAATTAATTCAGTATCTTAAGATCCACCCTGACACAGGATCTTTAATCAGTTTGACCCATGAGTGTAGGCTTGAAGTGATGGCCTATGGCATCCTGTTTCCGGATCAGGTGGAGTCCTGGCTCTGGCCTCTCTTGCCACCTGTTTTCCAGCCATTCTCCTGCCTAGCTGCTTATCAATTTTCTTAGCGTAACCCTCTGTACACTCCAAGGCATATTTTCTCAAAATGCACTCACCTGTGACTCAGCCAGGACACTTCTTGAGATGCTTGTCCCCCGGGTATTCTAGGACTCTGTCATGCATCCTGGGAACCCCCATCTTAGCAAGCTCTACTAGCCCTCCATCCTTCGCCCTGCCTAGCTGACCCAGACAAGCAAGACTCCTCACTGGCCAGCAGGTACCTCCATGGGCCACTCTTATTCAGTTTCGGTTGCCCTAACTGCCCAAGCATTTCGTGCATCTCCTGGGCCAGCCCCACAAAGATCCTCACCTCAGAAATGCTGTCGCCAAAGTGGGCCTGGGCTCAGCTTCTGGAGCATTCCTAAAGCACTGCTGTCTCTCAGGCCTGCACACTGGAAATCCACACTTGAAATTCAGCTCATTTTCTTTCCAACTCTCAAAACACAAAGAATTCATTTTCTTTCCTTTCTCGGGCAATAAAACGTACTTGCCTTAGGAACCTAGACTTATAAAACACAAATTTCTTGAGGACAGCTTCTTCCCCAGCCTGTAAATACAAAGCATAAACTATTCTCTCCACTGGGCCCTTTAGGTTGCTGCTAATGGAAACTCAATCAGCAATAATGAGAGTTCTCGGCCCATGTAACTGGAAGGACTAGGCCAGATTTAGGGCCTAGTTTGATTCAGTTCCTTTCCAGCTCCCTTATTTGTTTGGCTTTCAGGCTTCCTCCTCTGCCTTCCATAGCATAAGCAGCAACCACCTTCACATCTACACACCACAAAAGGAGACAGAACGCTTCTGCCACAGCGTCCAAGCGAAGGAATCCTGAGATTCTGTATGATTTGATTATTTCAGGCACACACTGTATTAGCCTCCTAGAGCCACCATACAAAATACCACAGACGAGGTGGCACATCCAAACAGCTTCTATTGTTTATACAATACCCTGTCTGTGGGTTTTTATTCAAAAATGGACAAAGATGCTATTCTTAAAGGAGTGGTGCCTGTTTTCTGTATGAGCACAAAATATATTCAAGAAGAACAAATAGAAGTAAAAGAGTAGTAACTATGAAAATTACAGTGTGCATGTCTAGATTGGTTTTGCCTGTAAAGAAACTGGCACCATATTAAAACAAAACAAAACAAAACAAAACAACAAAACAACAAAACAAAACAAAAAACCGCCTTATCTATATTGGGGGAATTAAGCACCAGAAACAAAAAGGGCCTGATTCTTTTAAAAGAAACCAACTGGTGAAATGAAATAAACCCTCGCTAGCTAGGAGAGACCTGAGTGAGTCTAGACTGAAAGCAAACCTAGAGAAGGGGGAAAAAATAAGACCAATTAGTGCTTGAAGAGATTGTGAGTAGCAAACAAGCTACTTACGGAGATTCTTGAAAAATCTCCAGGAAAAGAAGAGAGAAATGAACTGTGGCATTGGTCATCAGTGTGAGTGCCACTAAACCCATGTTACCCCTGAGGTATCCCATGACAATTACAGCAACTTTGCCTCCATTGCCAGGGATGATTCAGGAGAGGATGCAGAAATGAACTGTGGCCGAAAGAGCAGCTTCTCTCACTTCTCTGAAGAGACCCACGTATGGACAATGCCTCTTCTTCCACTGAGCATTGCCTTGTTGAGATATGATGCTTGCAGCTTAGCAGTCAGCTGACCTGAATAGTAAAGGCATCCCCAGGGGAAAGGAGAAAGGGGAGTCTCAGAGAAGCAAAGCAGGATGCATCTGCCAACCACACCTGCCCTTACCCAGTGAGTTCTGCTCCACCGATAACAGACTTCCCTCTGTGAATAACAATGAAGTCAGGAGTTTGAATTCCTTGCATCGGAATGCTTCCCAATGCATACAGTGGGGTTTTGATAACCATGAGGTTTAACAGGCAAGTTCTAATAGATAAATTAGGCAATCCATTTCAGTTATTGGTTAGAATGTTTTCAGCTGAAAATCGCAGACTACACTAATAAAAGGCTTTTAAACAATAAAAATTTTTATTTATCTTATTTAACAAAAAGGAGGAGGAAGAAAGGTACATCTAGCTTATCCACCCAGTTAGACTCCAAATCTGTGATCCTCAGATGACACTGTCAAAAAGCTGAGAGGCATGGAGTTTCTTCCTATACATCTCTGGTTTTCTAGCAATGCGAATTGATCCTAGAAGCCCCATATCTTACTTCCCCTTAAATCTCATTGGCCGATCTAGGTGAGTTACACAGCCATTCTCCCTTCAAGCTAGCACCTGGCTTTCCAGCCACTCTTACTGTTCTATGTGTGTATTGGGGGGCACAGGAGAGAGAGAGAGGTCACGAGTCTGCCCTCAAAGGGCCTTCATCACCACATTAAAACAAAACCTCAGATTATTTGCAATTCATTCCACTTATCAGGCCATGTGCAGGTTAATCTTGACTGACACCCTGACTGGATTAAGAGACTCCTGGAGAGGTGACTGGATTGTGAGGGTATTAACCTCATCAATGGCTTCTGCACTAATGACTTCACAGCTGAATGGGCTATTAGAAGGAGGGACCTAGTTGGAGGAAGCGGGTCACGCGGGCATAACCTTAGGGACTACATCTGGTCCCTGGCCCATTCTTTGCATATTCCCTTCTCTCTGCTTCCTGGATGCCATGAGGTAAGCAACTTTTCTCCACCACATTCTTTCACCACGATGCTTCTGCCTTGGAGCTGGCCAACTATGGACTGAAACTGTCAGCCAAAGTAAACCTTCCTTCTTTTAAGTTGCAGGTGTTGAGTATGTTGTCTTAGCCACAGGAAAGCTGACCAATACAGGCTGTAAGTACTACCACTGAGGGACTCTCCTCAGGTATTGAGAAAATTATGAGGTGGTGAATATCCTGGTGTTTTCTCTCCTCAATCCTACATTGTCCAGGAGAACACTCTCTCCCTCCAGACAGGTCCTGGTCAACAATTGGTGGATCTTTAAGAAACATGCTATCCCAGCACTCTGGGAGGCTGAGGCAAAAGGATTGCAAGTCAGACCCCAGTCTAGGCAACTTAGTGAGAATGTGTCTCTAAATAAACAAAGAAATTTAAGAGGCTTGGAGATGTAGCTCAGCGGGAAGGCCCTGTGTTCAATCCTCAGCACAAAAAGAAAAGAAAGGAAAGCAAAGCCATGTACTTATGTTATATTAAAATATGACCCTCTCCTGGGATTACTCGCATTTTTAGAGCAGAATCTTTATGAGAGAAAAACCCTTGTATGAGATAACATGATCAGGGGATCAACTGTCTGCAGGCCTTCCCAGATTATTTCTCATGCAAACTATTTTATTCCCCTTCTCTTCTACTTCTCCACCCAAACATAGCGAAAGGATTGAGGTTTCCCAAATTTTAGTCATTCTAATAATAGTGCTCTATATGTTCTACATTCTACCAATGTTTTTTAAAAAAATTTTCTCTTTGGAAGATTAAAAATGGTAGGGTAAAAACCAGCAGCAAAATACAGCCTCTCCATGACCTGGAATTGAGACACCTGGAAAACAACTTAGCCAAGAGAAAAAGAAGTACAGCTTCTGGAATCAAGAAAGTGAGATAGGAGATTAGGACATGGCAAAGTTGTCTGGGTAAGTAGGAATGACCTGTTAATCACCAGATCCCGGAACACATGCACAAAAGAGTTTCCAAACCCATGTGCGTGGACTTCTCTCAAGAATTTGAGCAGGTTTTCAATAGGACAGCCTAGACCTGACAGCAGTCTGAGGTGTGGGATCTCAGCATCCCCTCTCAGAACCCCTATGCAGATGGTGTCTCAAGTTTCCTCAAGATTTGGACAGTATAAAAGGACACAGACACCAGGAAGAACTTACCATGACTTTCTCATGATAGCCCATCCTGCCTTCTCTAGGGTGTACTTTTATCGCATTATTTCTCCTTTTATTTGACCCCAGCTCGCTCTGCAGAGCGAGTTTCTCTCTCACTCTTCACTTTTAATTTCCTAATAAACTTGGCCACTGTTTTTTGCTCAATTCTTTGTTTGAGATGAGAAGAACCTGGAATCTAACTCCAGAGGGAGAAGCAAGCAATCCAGAACTGGTAACATTTAATTGGTGAGCCACTTTTAGAAGGAGTTACTGGATGACAAAATGATCCACAGGAAAACTAGAAATTTCAGAGAAACTGAAGACAATGCAGAGAAAACAATGGAGAAGTCTGGAACGTTAATCGTGGCTGGCAGGAAAGAGGTTTCTGATGACATGAGTGAACCTGGAGAGCGTCGGCAGCCCCAGGGAAAAGTAATAGGCAGGCAACTCTAGTCCTAAGAAAAGCCCAGTTACTGTAAGCTGCAATTACAGCATGGGGTTTTACTCTGAAAATGAATTCTTCCACATGGCAGTTTAGAGTTGGAGGGAATTATACTGCAGCAACTGCCATACTTGGGAGTGATCTAATCAGAAACTATTCAGGAAAAGGTTTTATTGTTTAAAACTGAGCTACTTAAGATTCCTACTTTGGGATTGAGAAATCACAGAAGAACTTCACTTCAGGATCTCTAGGATCACCTTAGCACAATGACTGGGTAGGAGATGGCCACAAAAGATGGAAAAGGGACAGACTAGTTGCAGATCCCCTGAGAAGTTTAAGCAGCAGCGAGCTCAGATGTGAAGGGCACAGCAGTCCCACTCTGGTGAGAAGCCAGGCTGGTCGTGTGGTTTCCTGAGGGGGTTGGTCTGAAAGTGCTAACATGAACTCCAGTAGACTGATTAGCCCCCCTCAATGCCCACTTCCAGCACAGAGGTCGGTGGTCTGTTTGCTTCTCCCATCTGCCAACACGATCAGGGATGGACCTCAGCTTGGGCTGAGGCCACACTCTGGGTTGCATAGAAGAGGGGCCTCTGGAGCAAGGGAGGCACCTCACGAGCCAATAGGCCATAAATCTAGTCAGAGACAGCAGCGACTTGGGGTCCACAGACAGGCACAAACACTAAGAGCTACTGGAGTGAATACAGCCCTATGGCAGACACCATACCATTCACTGATCACTCCCATCAGGAAAGTTGGGGCAGGCCTCAGCGTTTACTCAGCAAAAAGTGGGTGTGGAAACAAAAGAGGCCCTAGTTGTAACATACTGTTCCTTACCCATATATGATGATTCCAATACCACAGGCCCTGGAAAGAAACTACTCACTCAAACATGCAAAGGAATTTTTTGAACTCATTTCTCTTTTTGTCTGTTTGTTTGTTTGTTTGTTTGTCTGGTTTTGTTTCTATTTTTCCTATCTTTTGCTCTTTGTTTTGTTCTTTCTTATTTTTTGTCTTTTTGTTACTTTTATCTAATTATATTAAGTTTTATTCTTTAATAGGATTTATTGTGTTTCGTTTTTGTGCTGCAGCTCGAACTCGGGGCCTTGTGCTTGCAAAGCAAGCACTCTAACCACTGAGCTAAATGCCCAGCCCTTTAATAGGATTCTTAACCTCATTTTTCTTTCCTTTCTCATCTCCCTTTTCTTTCTTTTTCAAATTTTACTATTTCATTTTCCCCTTCCCCATCGTCTCCATTTTTATTATTAATATTAAGCTTTAATAATTTTTAGCTACTTAGTTGACTTTATGCTATTATTGAATTCTTTTTATTGTTGATGGTGGTATGGTTGTTTCTTTCAGTTGGTATATGATGTATATCAATATTTGGTTTGTCTTTGTATCTATAGGAATATTGCAGATCTCGTTCCATTGTTAAGGATGGTATAGTTGTAGCTATTATTGGTTCTTATATCAATAATCTACTTGTATTTGACTATATTATTATTGCCAATTTATTTTCTATTGTTAATGGTGGCATAGTTGTTGCTTTTTTTGTGTGTGTGTGACAGGGTCTCATCCTTTAATTGGTTTTTACTCTGTGCAAATATCTGGTTTGTCTTGATGTCATCAACATTATTGTGGTTCATTTCCTCCTCTCTATGTGGTATTGAGAATCAAGCCCTAGAAGAAGGTTGGACACTATGAAGACTCTCAGATATTACACTCAATAGATTGAAGAGGGGTATGTATAAACACCAAAACATAACCAAATCTAAGGACACAACACAGAGAGAGAGAATCTCACTAAAGATAACCTCCACAATACAGTTTCTGTGCCATAACTTATCTTCAGCCCACAGTGAAAAAACAACAGAAACATGAGAAAACAAGGCAACAGGATATCCCTCAAATCCCTAACTCCCCAAAAGCTGATCTCATGAAACCTGAAGTAGAGAGAGCTATAGGCAAAGAACTCAAAAACCAAATGGTGAAAATGTTTGCAGAGATAAAGGAAGAAATACATAACCAAAAGCATAAGATGCATAATGGGCTCAAAGAAGATTTAATTAAATAGATAAAGGATTTTACCAATAAAACATTTGACAAGTTTGAAGAAGAATCAAACAATAAACAATAAAGGAGAATCAAACAATAAACAATGAGTTAAGCAAGACAATACCAAAACATGAATGATGACTTCAGAAAAGAATTAGGAAGTATGAAAAGAAAGCAAGCAGAAATAGATGATACAAAAAAGTCAAGGGAAAGCATGAGTAGTAGACTTGACCAGTATAAAAATACAGTGTCAGAAATAGACGACAAAATAGGTCTGATAGATCATATATTCAATGATACCTGAAAATTGACAAGAAACCTGCAAGCTGGATCCAACATTTGCTAGATGACAAAAACCCCATACAATTATAAGAATAAAAGAAAAATTAGACGATAGCTCAAAAGGTATAAAAATTTATTCAGTGGGATCATAGCAGAAAATTTTCCAAATCTAGGAAAATAATTCAATATTCAAATACAAGAGGCATATAGAATCCCAAATAGCCATGACCAGAAAAGAACCTCTCCTTGATACATCATAACCAAAATTCCAGTAATTCAACTAAAGGAGAAAATAGTAAAAGGTGATAGAGGAAAAACAGCAAGTAACCTACAAAGCTTAACTGCAAATTTCTTAGGACAAACTTTAAAGTCCAGAAAAGCTTAGAGCTAAGTTTTTCAAGTCCTAAAAGGAAACAACTGTTAACCCAGGCTTTTATATACTGCAAAAGTAGCCTTCGAAATTGATGGAGAAGTAGACTTTCCATGACCAAAAAAAATCTTAAGGAAATGTATGACCACTAAACTAGCATTTCAGAAAATATTTAAGGGAATCCTAGACAGACAGGAAGGTCACCAGCACCAAAGAGCCCACAGGAAAGTATACATCTAACTGGGAGAGTAATTAACCCAAAGGGGGAAAAAATAAAGGAATCAGCACTGGAAAAATAATTTAATGACAAGATTTAATAAGCACCTTACAATAATAACTCTCAGAGGTTGGGGATTTAGCTCAATTGGTAGGGCACTTGCCTAGCAAGCACAAGGCCCTGAGTTCAATCCCCAACACCAAAGGAAAAAAAAAAAGAGAAAGAAAATAATTTAGCAGGAAGATATAACCATCGTAACTATCTGTGCACCAAGTGTCCGCACACCCCACTTCATAAAACAAAAACTACTGGACTTAAAAGGACAGGTAGACACCAGTACGATCACAGTAAGAGATTTCCATACCCCTCTCTCACTATTACATCAACTAGAGAAAAAAAAAATCAACAAAGAAACATCAGAGTTAAACCACACCATTGAACAGAGGGATTTACCAGACAGCAACAGGGTGTTTCATCCAACAAATGACAGAATACACTTTTTTCTCAATGGCCCTTGGGGCTTTTTCCAAAATAAACCATATCATAGGCCATAAGGCATGGTTCAATAAATAGAAAAGAATTAAAATAATCCCCTGCATACTATCGGGTCATAGCAGAATGAAGCTAGAAATCAATAACAAAAGAAACCACAGAAACTACACAAACTCAAGTGGAAGGAGTAAAACATTATTGAATATACAATGGATCACAGAAAACAAAATCAGGGAAGAAAAAAGAAAACATTTCTAAAATCAAATAATAAGGGAAGTACAACATACCAGAATCCATGGGACACAATGAAAGCAGAACTCTTAGAAGAGGGACTGACACAGCTGTAAACACGTACAGAAAAGAACAATCCCAAATAAATAATCTAATGATGTACTTCAAGGTCCTAGAAAGGCAAGAACAATCCAAATCTGAAACTAATAGAAGGAAAGAAATTATAAAGATCAGAGCAGAAATTAACAAAATTGAAACTAAAAATACAATAAAAAGATCAGTAAAAAAAAAAAAAGATCAATGAATCAGAGTTAGTTCTTTGAAAGGACAGAAGGGGGTCTGGAAATAGGGGACATGATGGGAGGGGAGAGGAATTTATTTTAAAAGAAAAAGTTGGTTCACTGTCTTAAATAGAAAACTACAATGACTTGCCAAAGATGACAGTCATCATAAAAATAAACATTCAACTATTAAAACTGGAGACTTTTCTTACATTTAACCTCCAACAATCATCTCATGCCAAACATGGTACCTGTACTCTGTTTGGGAAACACTACTCGAAGATGTGAGCTCCTCTCTCCTCCTAAGGTGTCAGTCACCATTTGAAATACACAATCCAGAAATGCTTATTCTAAGGGTGATGGCCCAGCTTGAGATTTCTTCAATTTGAGAAGAGAATTACAGGAAAGATTTTCAAGTTACTTTCTACTAACTCAAAATGTTTTCATATTTGTGTCATTCTCCCTCCTGGCTTCTCCCTCCTGTTCATCTTTCAGGTTTTCTTCCACCTGACTCTCCCCACAGTATTGACACTACAGTTTTCCTCATTTATAAGGAATGTGATTATTCTACAACAAATTGTGAATACAACAGCTACCAAAACATCTTTGAGTAGATTCTTCGGTCTGGAAGATATGCATGTGTTAACCTTTAGCACAGATTCATTAGTATCCTGGCATCATCTTCTCAGTCCTATTGGAAAAGAACCTCAAGGACCTTCGGACAACTACATCCACATTACTCAGTGTTGTGCATTTGCCTAAACTAGGATAGGACAATTAGTATACCATTCATGTGAGGATGGGCTGCCTATATATTTCTAACCTACCTGTGTATTTTTGTGAGCGTGTGGTGCTGGGGATTGAACCCGGGCCCTTTGTACTGAGCTACATCTCCAGTCCTTTTTTAGTTTTTGTTTTATATTGTTCTGTTTAAATTTTCAGACAGGGTCTTGCTAAATTGCCCTGGTGACAATTTAGCTCATAGTCCCCCCACCTTACCCTCCCAGAGTGCTGGGATTACAAGCATTCACCACCACACCTGGCTGTACCTGTGTATTTTGAATGGTACTCATTTTACCAGTAAAACAAAAATACTTATGTGATCTTATGGAACTCCCATTTTAACTGAAGAAGGCAAAGTTGGGTTGAAAAAAGTGAAGGGTGATGGTTCTCTCTTCCTCTCCCCACCCCGGGTGCTGGCGATCGAACTCAGGGCCTCACGCTTGCTAGGCAAGCGCTCTACCACCGAGCTAAGGCCCCAGCCCCTGGGTTATGGTTCTTGATTTGGGATGTTGGGTAGCAAAAGTAATATTCTGTAGTTGCACGAGATGAAGCCATCACGGTCAGAGGACAGGCAGTGATACTGGCAGCTATACAGAGAGATCTCTGCTGGATGTTCTGTCACAAAGCTAGACAGCCATGTACTCTGAGTATTTATGAGCTAAAAGTGCTGATAAGTCTGCTTTTTACACCTTGCACTTCCCTAAAGACATAAATATTTACATCCGTGAATACATTTACAAAGCACTTTCATAGATCTCTTTGAGATGAGGAATCAAGCCAAGGAAGGCAATATATCTCAGAGACAGAGGCAAGATGCAGGGAAGCTGAACAAGGTCTTATTAACAAAGCTGGGAAAAGAATCCAGGGACCAGGTCTCCATATCCTGTAACTGTGCCACACAGGCCCCAAGAAAAATGGTTCTAAGAGACTCATGGTTCCTCAAATTGCATCCTTTATCCTGGCTTCCCACTTTAAGAATAACACCATTATCCAGTCAGCCAAGCTGGAAATCCTGGCGTATTTCTAAATATCTCCCACTTTCATTCCCCACATCCCTTCTTGTTCTATCCTTAATATTTCCTCTCTCTCTCTCTCTCTCTCTCTTTCTCTCTCTCTCTCTCTCTTCCCCCCTCACTTCCCCCCATCCCCCAACCCCATGCACACATAGAGCATCCCTACTAAACTGCATCCTATTCCTCCAAGAAATGCCCTCCATCCTACCTGGCCCATACACCCACCTGGCTTATAAGTCAAATTTCAGTTTAAGGATTCTACTCCCTAGGGATCTTTGTGTGATCCTCCAATGGAATGGACATTCCTGTGGCCACAAGATGCCCTGAACTTCTACTGTGGGGTCTGTAATACTTTATCACCCTTGCCTACTTGCTTTTCCATCTCCTGTGGAACTCTAATCCCTGGAGAGGTAAAGAAAATATCTCAGTTATCTTTGTATCTCTAGTGACTACCAGGGAATATATATACATCATACATTGTAAATAAGAGAATTAGTGGATTTCAAAGCAATGAATGATTAATTATCAATGATTTTCAATTCAGATTTCTTCTCTGTGAGAAGGTGAAGAGCCACAGGAGGCACATAGAAATTTACTTAGTATATGAGCAGGGTAACTCTCTTTATTCAAGACAAAATAACATACATGACTGACCCTCCAACTCTTTATACTTGGCCCTCACCCAGCAGCTGCATGCTCTGACGATTGTCTTGGCCACTGGTCAAAAGTAGCATATCCATGGGGCTGGAGATTTAGCTCAGGGATTAGAGTGCTCGCCTTGCAAGCACAAGGCCCTGAGTTCGATCCCCGGCACCACAGAAAAAAAAAAAGTAGCATAGCATATCCACCCAACTCTGTCCTTTGTCAGTCTGTTCTTTCTTAGTTAGGGCCAGAATTTCTCTTTCTTTATTGATTTTTTTTTAGATTTTTATTAAAATTTGTGAAAAATTACACAAACTTACATGCCATTACACAAGCTTACAGACCACAATACATTGTGCCTTTTGCTTATGGCAGTGAGCAATATAAACAACCAAATAAATGAAGCAGGAAGTCATAACTACATAAAGTTACTATAGTACCCAGTGTAGATGTCACTGATCTAAATTTGGATTATTAGTTTGTTATTTTTAAGATATCATTATTCCTCTGGATTCCCATTCCCCTCCCCCTTTGCCCTCTTCTTGTTCCCTTGAACCCTTTGTCAATTAACTTATATCTAACCCTTTGCCTTTTTGTATCCATTGTTTACCCTTTTCTTTTGTTTGTATTTTACCTCACTAAATGAGGGATACCATACAATATTTCAGCTTGTGAGTATGGTTTATTTCACTCAACATTATATTTTCCAGGTCCATCCATTTTCCTACAAATAACTCTAGTTTGTCATTCTTTATAGCTTTATAGTTTGTTATTCTTTATAGTATTCCATTATGTACAGATACCACATTTTGTTTAACCAGCTATCTATTGATGGGTATACAGGTTGCTTCCAGAATTTAGCTATTACAAATTGTGCTGCTATAAACATTGTTGTGCAAGTATCTCTGTAGTATGATGTCTTAAGCTCTTCAGGAAAGAATCTTTGCTAGCTACTCCTCAGACAGAACACTAATATCTAGAATATACAAAGAACTCAAAAAATTTAAGCTACCTAAAATCAATGACCCACTCAAGAAATGGGCCAGAGAAGTGAACAGATAATTCACAGTGGAAGAAATACAAATGGCCAACAAACATATGAAAAAATGTTCAACATCTATGGCTATTAGGCGAATGCAAATTAAAACAACTCTAAGATCCCACCTTACCCCAGAAAGAATAGCAATCATTAGGAAGTCAAACAATTACAAATGTTGGTGGGGCTGTGGTGAAAAGGGAACCCTCCTACATTGTTGGTGGGAATCCAAACTAGTACAACCATTATGGAAATCAGTATGGAGATTTCTCAGGAGTCTGAAAGTAGAAATCCCATATGACCCAGCTATTCCCCTACTAGGTATCCTTATTGATTTTTGATGGTGGGAACCACATGCATGCACATTCTACAAGGAGCAGCAGCAACACTGATTTGGCCAAAACTGAAGTTTTTATTTTAGGAAGCCATGGGAAGTAAGCCTGGGTACAAACTGCCAGATGTGAAAAATAAGATGTTAGCTCCAGGAGACAAGTTAGAAATTGGCTCGCCAGAGTTTCCCAGAGTGGCTTCTACATATAATCATGGGGGTGTGCAGAAGGATTTCATTGTACACACAAGAAGCATTTGTATTTAGTTATGCACATATTTGTGCATATTAGTAAAAATCTGTTAACACATCAATCTCATAATGTGTCTCACAAGGCAAGACTTGGAGAAAAGACAAATAAGTAACTTGAACAGATTCATCAATTTAAAGGAAATAAATGTTAAAGTAATAATATAAGTGAAAGCCTGTAGGGCCAGTATTGTGAGTGATACCAGAATGGCAGAAGCTGAGAGACCGATGAGGAGCTAGTCCAACACTTCCTCATGGCACAGACTAAGGGAACAAGACTCAGGAAAACAAAATAACACACTCCAGGTCAAACTGGAATGCCAACATCGAGATCTGCTGGCATTCACTATTCTACACGATTTCAACTTATTTGATTAAAAAAAAAAGCTGTTGTTCTTATGAAAAGAAAACATTAAAATGTAGTTGTAATGCCAAGGACCACTTAAGGGTAAAGAGGAAAGTTAGAAAAGAGGGAAGAGGAAACCCAACCTACATCACCAGAGCTCTCTGCTGCCCGGCTTCAGACGCCGTGGAAAACGCCAACGCTGGAAACTCTCCCTAGAAGACATTCTGAAATATCAGTCATTCCACACCGTCTTTCATGGTCCACTTCATCACACTTGAAATTTTGCCGGCTGCAATTTTTGCTGCCACGGCAAACATGAGTTATTTCCTAAATTTTTGCAGAAATGCTGAGAAGACTTCCATGTGGGCCTATTGTCAATTATCTGGGAAAAGAGAAGTTCGCTGACATTAGAAACAAGAACTGAGTGAGGCTGGGCTCTGGGCTTTAATGAGAAGGATTCGAATTAGAATGTTGGCTATTTCCTATAGCTTGCTAAAAATAGCCCTGGAGCCTGCTTCCTCCCCTCGCTCTTCATTTTCAGTGTCTGCTCATGCTGGAGATGAAGGAGGGCTGGAAAATGTTCCTTTGGATGCAATACAAAGGCTGTTTGTTTAGATAAATGTAATTTAGATTTGATCTGCTCCCTCACGCACCAGTGGACACCCGTCCCATTCACACTTGAGGGCACTTGAAGACGATAACACAAACACCACACCCTGTTGGTTTTGCCTCTTAAATCTCTCCTCTCATCACTGCCGCCAATTTAGCCTCCATCACGTCTTACCTGGGACATAGCAAAGCCCTCCTACTGCTCATCCCACCTCTACTCTGACTTCCCCACCCACCCCCAATCACTGTAACCAGCACCACCTTTTTCAACACAAACCTCGGCATCCCCCCCCACTCCCTTCTCTAGCCCTGATCCTTACTCCGGTGCCTTCTGCTCAGCATGCCCAGCCCTCTGTAGACCTCAGCTCATACTCTGCCTGCCTTTCCTTCTCCACCTCACTCAACATTCAGATCTCAATCCAGTCATCACCACTACAAGACAGCTTTTCCAGATGCCTCGGATGAGAGCAAATCCTTTCTCTTGTTGGCTCTCGTATCTCTTTGTAGCACGTATCTCAGCTGTGCACATTTATTTACTGATGAATTGACTCAGGATTATCCCTCCAGATGGCAGCTCCATGAGAACTGAAGCCACGTCTGTTTACCATCCTTGTACCCTCAGCATCGGATACCCTGCCTGGTACATAGGAGCATTTGGTGATTGTGAAAGCAAATAGCATTAATCTCCTAGGTTGGTGAGGACCTAAGCCTCCTTTTTTTGCAGAGATCCTTCTAATAAATAAATAAATAAATACATAAATAAAGGAAAACTTTACCTCACCTAAATACAGTGTTTCCTCTACCTGGCCCATGAATTCTCTCATTTCTCATCTTTTGTAGTGCTTGCCTTATTCCTTCTGATGGAAAATGTCTGTACACAATAAACTGGGAAGTAATTTTCCCCTGAATTTCCCAGAAATCCTGAGAATATATTAGAATTATGCTTTTTAGAATAAACTCACCTGTCTTCTGCCTGATCTTCTGAGACCAGGTCACCTTGATAAAGCTTGCTGCTCTAATTTCTTGATCCAAATGGAAGATTCAAACGAGAGTCCAGTGGGTATCATCTTCCTCACTAAGTTAAAAGACATACCTTTGAATCTCTCAATCCAGATGAAGGCTTAGGTGGTCCCTTGTATCATGGAGGAGATTTAAGGACGAAGGGCAGAGGCAAGGATTGACGATGTCAAGCTTAGAGACCTAACAGTTTCTACATGAAGCTTTAGGAAATCTGAGGGTGAGAAAACCAATGGACCCTCAAAGCAAAGACAGGTTAAGCAAAGAGGATGTAGAGAGAGAGAAGCCTTTCTCCCACAGTCTTCTCACACCCACAGGGACCGGACCCTTGGTTGGGGTAAGGGAGACCTGTCCCCCAACTCCACAGCCGGCACCCCACCCAACTTTCCAGGGAGACCACTATCAGCATCTGGTACTATGGAAATCCAGCCCGGCCTGTGATGAATGAGCTATTATTGGCACATTCTTGAATGTTATCAAGAGTTTTAAAACAGTGATTACTGCAAGGATACACAGAGATCCAAGAAAAGTATATAAACACTGGGAAATTTATTTATCTGCCTGCTCCGTGACAGCTGGGGCAGCTTCCACAAGCCAAACATTTTGGGGCAGGGTCACGTGATCACCATCAGGGAGCTACTATTTTGGAAGCACAGGTCATGGGAAAGGCATACAGCTAATAGTTGGCTTCCATGCCTACCCCATAACTTTTCTTCAGTCTCGTGTATCACAATCAACAGTCCCATCAAACTCGAGGAAATCCTTTAAGATCTTTGTTTAAAGATCTGAATATGGTGCTGCCACACAAGCCCAGAAGATAAATGATCTCACCTCACAAAGAGAGGGCAAGTGACATCAAGCCACTCCTGCCTCTTGTAGAAGGAAGAAAAAGAAAAATGCTTATTAATTATCTTGTAATGCTCTATTTAAGTATAATTTTGATTTTTGATTTGGACTGGTTTCAATCATTCTATGTCCTGTCAAAAATTGTATCTGTGAAAGAATACTGAAAGCCCCATGTCAATGCCCTAGAAAATGTAAGTTCAAATTTCCAAAGAGCAAAGGCCTGATTTTGTGATTATTCGTCAGGAAACTTTTTCTTGCTAAGTGAATAAATGGAGAAACTTGTGTCACTTGTCCAGTAGAAGTTCATGGAGCTCCACTGTTTCATCTTTTATCCATGGGTGGAAATAGAAATTGATCAAGGGCAGAGAGTGATTTAAGGATTTTTTTAGGAAATATCAGAAGGCAATCACAGATGAGAATCTAGGGCTAGAACTCTGATTTTATAACTTTGACACCTGGGATTACAATGTTCAAAGCCTGGAAATCTGCATTTTCAACAAATATTTCATATAATTCCAAAGTAGCCTCAGGAAGTGCAACTAAAAATCACAGTAGAAAAAAAATTGACAAAGGAGTCCAGTATGCATTATTACTGGTAGAAGTCCAGGGGTGAAAGACAAATATCAGGTGAATATCAAGTGTTTACCCAAGAAAAATTCTGGAAATTATTAGAAAGTCAAGTTTCATTCAAACACCACACAACTCCAAGGTTAGTTTAGCAATAATGGAAAACAACAGCAAAGTAGCAAATAAGGCACCAAGTTTTGATTGTAAAACTTGAGAGGAAACCTTGTTCTAACTGGCTCAAACAAAAAGTATCAAGAATCTCTAAGTCCACATAAATGGAAAGCACAGTGGTAGGGCTGGCCTCCAGAGGAAACAGAGACTCAAAGAACTCCATTTACACTCAAGCCCTCTGTCTCTGCCTCTTGAGTGTTTTATTTCCTGTCTTGTTTCTTTTTCACAGGATATCCCCTTGTGGAGAAGAGGTCATCCTGAATTTCCAGCCTTTCATATTTGCTTCCAAGTCTGTATATAAGAGAAGTTTTTTTTCCTGGTAATTCCAATTTTTAAAATCCCAAAATTACCTCTGATAAAATTAGCTTAGGTAACATGATCATTTCTGAAATAGACTCTATATCAAAGGGTTAAAATATAATATTGCTGAGGTGGGATCATTTTTCTCCCCTTCAATGTTAGGGGGAAGGGAAAAGGAAAACCAAATCCCATTTATTGAAAGTCTATGGGGGGCTGGGGATTTAGCTCAGTGATTAGAGTGCTTGTCTTGCAAGCACAAGGCCCTGAGTTTGATCCCCAGAATGAAAAAAAAAAAAAATAGTATATGGGAAAGAGAGATACTATCCTAAGAAAAAAAAAACTCAAGTTGACCTCCCCGGAAAAGAGGAAATAGATGCTAGCAGAAGACACAGTTGTGGTATGAAAAGTGTTCTTGTTTATGTAATTACATAAAAATTTACTATCAGTTAATATTCACTTATTTTAATAAACACGGAGTGCTATATTTGTATATGAATATTATATTATTGAAATGTTCTGTTTTGTTAGAAGAACAGTGGATAAGCAGTAATCATAATCAGTGGATTATAATATGCAAGAGGACAGAATCTGTGTTCATCTTATTTTTCCACACTCCAAAGTGGGATACACAAAGACAGTAATAGAATTTCCATTTATTTTTCTTATCCAAATGTTTATAAGATAAAAGGAGGCTTTATTAATACTTAGTATATGGATACGTGGATTAGTAATGACAGTCTCACTATGTTTTGAAGTCACACCATAATGGTAATGGCAACAAGGTGTCTCAAGTGTGTAAACTTTCCCACCGTCATGGTAATGGCAGCACAGTGTCTCAAGAGAAGTGTATAAACTTTACTCGCTAACTCATTCTTCTGCTCCTGGCCTCCCTGCCTCCATTCTGTCTTCCTCCGACTCAGGACCCTTCAGGCTCTATCTGTTATATTACTTGTCTGGTATAACTCAGGAACTCACTTCATTTGAGCAGAGATCTGCCTTTCTGACCCCAGCAAACTGAATGTCAGACACTAGTATTACAATCTACTAATCTCCCATGACCTTTGTCTAGACCCTCACTGATAATACAAGAACCCATTTTATATAATAGAATAATATAGGAGCCTATATAATAATAAGGAACCCATTTTTTTAAAAGTCATCCAACTGGAATTTGTCAAATAGTTTGTGCCAAGCACCAAACCAGGAAGAGGGAGACAAAGAAATTTTGTAAGAGAAGAGAACTGCTTGTCCTCAAGGAGCTCAACCAATCAGGAAAAGAAGTCATGTAACCAGAAACGCAGCCACCCTGTCCGGAGGGCAGGACAGCATTAACATGGCCTCACTGCAAAAGGCGTAATTCCCCTTCTGCAGCTTTCACAGGAGTCCTGCTGATCGACAGGCGGGCTGGGACTTTCTACATTCCTAGACGCTGGAATTCCTGTCAACAAAGCATTGCGCTTAACCCTGCCAAGCCTAGACCAATGTTGTCATGACTTCTATAACCAGGAACAAAGGGGCTGGCTGGACATGTACCTAGTTTATCTCATGAGTCAGGAAATCAGCTTGTCAACAAAAACTGAGGAATAGAGATTTAATTCCCAGATTAGGAATCAGACATATCATCTGCCTGGTGTTCACCGCAGTAAGGTACACAGACTGGCTACGTTATTTGTCTGTCTACCTTGATCGCAGGCAATATTGCCAATCCCCAATTTTATATTGTGTTAAGACCCCAATTCAACTCTTTCTTATTCAGTCTTGGAGAAAAATTGATATCCCTTTTAAAAAAAACCACACAATCTTTTATTTTCAAGGGGCAAAAACATTTATACATTTGATTTATTTCCTTTGTTAGAATATGGTCCAGAAACTATACCTATTCTTCTATTTCTTCTTTGCCAGAAGTTGGAGTTCTGAGAATTTTCTTCTCTGACTGTCCTTAAAAAAGGAATTTTTAAAAATAAAAAAAAATGGAATTTTTCTCTACATCATATGTTTCCAAACAGCTCTTCACCTCTCTAAGGAACACACCTCAGAAGAAAACTACTGTGTGTCAGCATTCAGACCTTCAAAACCTGAACTGAGGAAATGAAATGCCCCGAGTCACTCCAGGGGCTCATCAGGGTACCCAGGTCTCTATATCTAACAGAAACACAAGGGTTTTCTTTTGCTTTAAGCCAGATAAGATTTGGTATCACTCCAGTGATTATAAAAATAGCAATTTGTGGAAAGAATCTTTGTACTTTTTCGCCTACAAAGTAAGTGGAGCTATTCATGTTTTTCCACAGCTTGCTATGTTCCACAGTTGAATCACTCAGGTGTTTTCTTACTGCAAGTAACAGAAGATTCAACTCTAAATGACTTAAACAATAAAGGAATTTGATCCACTACAGACCAAGACACCTTGAAACAGGTTGTGTTTTTCAGTTTATCCACGAAGTCGTCAGAACCAGATTCTTTCTCCAGGCTTTTTACTCCTGAGAACATGGAGCCTCAACTCAGGTATGACAGTGTGGTGGGAAGAATCTGGCCACAGCAACCTCGAGTATCGTTGCTTTACATATCAGCGCCCAAAGTCTTGAATTTCATCTTATTCGCCATAGAGAAGAAAATTGTTGTTTCTTTTTTTTTTTTCCAGAAGCCCTACAGATGTTTTTTCTCATATTTCATTGGCCAGAAATATATAGTGCATTAAAAAAAAGAAAGAAATATATAGTGCACCCCTTTCTAAACCAATTTCTGGCATGGAAACTGGAATTTGACTTAAAACTATACAAAATTGTATTTCTATTAGCAGGGAAGAATTGCTATTAGGTGGCAATCAATAGATTTTGTGACAAAGACCAACCAAAGGACACAGGTAGAAATGGGAAGGGATATAAAGTATGATTTAAAAATATAGTGAAAGTTTAAAATGTTTCTTAAAGTTTATTACAGTAAAAGACAGATTGCCATTAGTCCCCTTTGAAATACTCCCCCTAACTTCCAAAACACTATCCTTTTGTCCTTGCCACTTTCTGAAGTAGTTCTTTTTTTTTTTTTTTTTTTTTTTTTTTAATTTTAAACCAAGAACATGTATTGGTACATTCTACATATAATGGTCACATTCATTACATTAATTCTGTACCCATACATGATGTATCTTGGTTCTCCCCCCTCTTCCCCCCTCCCCTCTGCACCCTCCGTCCCTATTTACAGCAGGTTCAGTCATCATTTTCCACACTTTCCCTTTCCCCTCTGAAGTAGTTCTGAGTGTCCTTTGTTATGAATGTCTTTAGCGGTGCTGTTGTAGCTGCCTCAGTGTCCTGAATTGATTCAAAGTATTTACTTTTCACGGTCATTTTAACTTTGAGGAAGAATGAGAAGTCGTACAGTGCCAAATCTGGTGAATATGTAAATGAGGATGCTGTAAGTTCTTATGAGCCTGCCTTTCCATTGGATGGCACTTGGCACCAGTATTCACCACATTTTTTGTCACCCCTTGTAAAGACACTCAGAAAAAAAAGACCCAGCACTGCCTCAGAACCAATGGGATAATTGTGTTGAAGGCAAGAGGGTAGCATTTTGAGGGAGATTAATGGCAACATGTTTTATTATAATTTTTAAAAATTTAAACATTGACTATATAGTATACACTTATATCAACACAATGCTACACAAATGCTGTGCAAATATGTACGTGTCATGTAAATGGTTGTTATATTGTGTTGCTTAGGTGAAGATGACAGAGAAAAACGTCTGTACATGTTCGGCAGATAAAATATATTTTTATCCGCATTTGGTTGAATCTATGGGTGCAGAACTCAGGCAAGCAAAGATCTGACATTGTGGGAGAGATAAAAATCAGCAGTGGGGAGACCACCACAGGTCCTTGACAATGTTTTGTTAGAGTAGGAAAGTACTCAATGTCTACGTAGCAGAGAAATCTGCAAAAGGGATTCTGTTTACAGAAATATTCACTGAAATTGGTGAAATGCTGATGACTCAACAGGGATGGGAAATTAGCTCTAGTGAAGAATTTTCTCGTCAAAAGCCACACAAGAGCCAAGTACAAGTTAGCTTTTGAATGGATAAATTATGAATAGGTTGTATGTTTTTATTTTTGCTTATCTGTATTTCTTATTTTTTCCATATATATATGTATATATATATGTATATATATACATATATAATTTTTTGTTGTTGTCGTTGTTGTTGAGACAGGGTCTCACTATGTAGTGCAGGCTGCCTTTGAACTCACATGTAGCCCAGGCTGGCCTCCAACTCACAACAATCCTTTTTTTTTTTCAGATTTTTATTAAAATTTATCCAAAATTACACAAACTTACAGGCAATTGCACAAGCTTAGAGACCACAATTAATTGTACCTTTTGCTTATGACAGTGAGCAATGTAAACAACCCAAACTTAAATCAGTGACATGTACACTGGATGCTATAGTAATTTTATATAGTTGTGACTTACTGCTATATGTAGGTGGTTGTTTATAGCAATCCTTCTGCCTCAGCCTTCCCAGTGCTGAGATTACAAGCATGTGCCACCATGCCTGGCTCTGTGAATATTTTTAAAGATTACTTTTTAAAAGCCTGGGGGATGGGGAGAAAGTATGCTAGATTAACGAGGACTTGGAAAGTCAGCCTAACAGATATCACTAGCATACGGACTTTCCCACCCCAGCAGCACATAAAGGAAATTGGATTTTTAGAAGAATATCTAGGAGTCATTCTTTACTGTAGAAGAGAATTCATCACAGGATGAATGCTTCTAATGCATTTGAAATATGTCCTAAGTTATAAAATTGTGCTCTATAGTCTAGAAACAGCTCAGACACCCAGTCCCATCCCAATTCCTTAGGACACCCTGCCTGCAGGAGCCAAAGGCTTCAGACTAGGCTAAATATATTTCTACCAGGTTTCAGTAACACCAGCAACCATTTGAAAGAGTAATTTCTATCAACCTTCAGAAATGGTAGAGTGGTGGTGGCTAGGGACTGGGAGTGGGGTATAGGGAAATATTGGTCAAGGGATACAAAGTTTCAGCTAGACAGGAAGATTAAATTCTGGAGATGTGTTTACAGTATGATCATTAACAGTTACTAATAACATATACTTGAAAATTGCTAAGAACACAGATCTTACATATTCTCATCACAAAAAATAAATATGAGATGATCAATGTTAATTCATTAGCTCGTAATTATTGATTAAATAATTTTACAATGTATACATATATCAAAACATCCTGCTGGACCTCCCCCTCCAAAAAAAGGAAAGAATTTAGAAGGAAATGAGATCTGTTCAATGATAAAATAAAACTAAACTCTTTAAAAGCTAAAACCTTTATATCGCTAAGCCCCTGGTTATTCCTTCAAGATAAAAAATTTTTCAATGAGCATTATTCATTTGAAAGGAGACCCCCTAGCAGTAAATATTCTTTTATAAAATTTAACTATAGGTAGATGGGACACACAGCAGATGCCACTCTGTCCCAGCCCTGTTGAGCATTTGACACTACATCTCATTTACACTGAAACAAGTCAATGAGTAAGTTTTACAATCCCCATACTACAGAGGAGGAAACTGAAGATTTGAGAGATTAAGCAGTTTGCTAAGGCTACATGTCTACTAAGTTGAGCTGAGACTCGAATCTAATTCTTTCTTACTCCACAATCCATACTTCACTAATTCTGTCTTGCTGACAGATAGCCTGAGTGTTCATTCATTCATTCGTTCGCTAAACAAAAAGTGTTGAGCACCTACTATGGTGCAGCATAGTAGCAAGATACATTATCTGAACCTCATGAATTTTGCTCACTGGGTGGGGTAACAAGAAGGCAATAAACTTATATATATAGTCACAAATAGCGATAAGTGTAATGAGGGAGAAGGGCAGGATGCTCAGCATTAGGACAGTGGCAAGCTTACCTATGCCCATATAACCTTTCACGGGTATGAAGGATGGAGAAGATAACCCCTTCCTGATAGCCACCACAGCTGAGAGGCAGATGAAGCAGTAAGCCTCCTACCAGGTGCTGAGTTTTAACAGAAGTGAGATCATACCAGTTTCTGCTGCACTTACTGAGAAAGAAAATTATCCCTGAACCAAGGCAGAACTATGTGGTTTGATCTGATTAGCTGCTCTTTCGGAGAAGTAATTACCATTCATGATAAACTGCACAAGCTATTTTCGATAGACTTCAATAAGCTCCAGGTCTTTCTAGGAAATTTCCTGTGCTGGATCGTCTGCTAACCTGCTCACCCTTCTCTGCCCCCTGAGCTCTGGAAGCTGCCAGTATAGGCTGCAGGGCACCCTGGCCTCCAGCTTGAGCCCATTTTGACCAGTGAAAGGCACCAAGCGGGAAGCTGAAGAGCAAAGGGCAGGACAGTGGTGTTGGGTGGACATCCCTCGGCTCTCTCCCCGCGGAGATGTCGCAGGCGCACATGCCCTTCCATTGCGGGCTGGACCCTGGGAGAGGGCAGCTTCCGAGCCGCACCTTGCTTTGGGTCCTAGCACCGGCACACTTCCCTCGCCCCGTCAGAACTAGCGGCAGGAATGGCTGCCCCGTGGCTGGCTCTGAGGGCCTCACAGTCTCTCCTTTGTCAGATTCCCAAACTCTGCACACACCCTAGTAGACAGTCTCCCTGCCCAGCTGTCTTACCCATTTAGAGTGAGACCTTGATTCATACCTCCAGTAGCTGGTTGTCTACCTCGGAAGTTGTTTATCAACCTCTGACCAGTTTCCCAGGGTGTTTAATGACCTTTATCTAAAGAATAAAGTCTAATAACAATTTATCTAACCATCTTTTATTTTTCTTTAAAAAAAAAAGTCGGTATCAAGTAAGGAATGTTTAACTTAGTTTGCTCATGAGCCTCTTTCCTGGCAGCAAGTTTGAAAAATATTGGTACATGCTGACAATTAATTTCCCTGAGAAATTGCTTTAATGATACAAACACAAAAAGAATCACGCATCCTCTTCAACTCACCGAAGCCCCAGACTTCTGTTCTTTTAGGTACTAAGATAGACTCTTACATGAGAAGTTCATTCAAAGCAAATGTGTTAGTACGTTTGCAACAAGATCGCACTGCCAAGCCGAAATGGGACCGCGAAGGTCCCACAATCAGCACATGAGTGCAGGGCAAGCTTGGAATCAAAATCTTAATGAGAAGGTGTTGGCCCTGCTGGAGCTTTACACAGTCAGCCTTCTGCGGCCACCGGCTAGTCAGGTGTAGATGCAACCAGCTGTGCGCTGAAAATATCCAGGAAAGAAAAAAAGAAATGCAGCTGTTTTGAACACATACAAAATTTTTCTTGTCATTACTTCCTAAATAACACAACGTAACACCCACTGAAATAGCACTTATGTTGTATTAGGTCTTACATGTAATCTAGAGATGATTTAAAGTATACAGAGGATTGTGCAAATTATAGGCCAACACTATGCTATCTCATATAAAGCATAGTGAATATCTGCAGAATTTGGTATCTGTGGAATTGAGAGGGTATCCAATCCCTCTCAGATACTGGGGGATGCTTGTACCCTATTTACATAAAAATGAGAGTGCCCAAACAATATGTCTAACAAATCCACACAATTGAAGACCTACATTTCCTCAGTGACAAAATTCTATCTAACATGCACTATATTAATCAAATCCTCCACAGTTAATCAGAGGTGAGGATCAGAGGTCCGTGTCAAGTCCCTCTAGTAGTAGCCATCTCTGGAGAAGAGATTTTATTTAGAACGTTCACAGGCTAACTACCCATCCCTTTGGTATGTAATTTCTAATTGTATCACCTTAAGTATTAACTAATTCTAAAGTGTAGATGAAAACCACCTATTATTGATTTTATAAGGTCTACAAGGCAATGTTTTTAAAGTAAATTACAGACAATACAACAAGTAAATGTCCTTAGGCAAAACAGAGCCATCCCACAAGGCTGGTCAGGTCACACGCACATCTGTACCAAGAGCACAGGTTATGGTTTATACTAGATGTCCCCCAAAAGCCTCATGCACTTATAGGCAGGGCTTTTGGAAGAGGATTGGCCCGTGGGGGCGCTATAGCTGACTTGCTCTTAGCAGGTGGGGTCTGGTCAGGGTTGGCAGGTCAGGTCGCTAGGTGGGACATGTGGAAGGGGGCATCTCCTTCCTGGTTGGTCCTTTCTATCTCTGCTTCATGGCCACCATGAGCCGAGCAGTTTTCCTCCGCCCAAACTCTTCTGCCATGCCATTTCTCTGTTTAAGCCTGCCAAAAAGGACTGAAACGTATGAAACCGTGAGCCAAACTCAACTTCTCCTCCTTTAAATTGTAGGTGTCAGGTATTTGTCCCAGCAAGGAGGAAAGTGACTCAGATAGCACAAGTGTCCACTCTTTTGGCTTGTCTGGGCTGAACTGAGTGAGGAGGAATCATCTTGGGCCACATAAAAACATGTAATAGTGTATATAAGTAATAAAACTTCCTTTTTTATGTTTTTATTACAACTTTTTTTAAAAAAAAAGCAACATCAACATCAAAGTGAGATATTTGACCTTGTTTTTGTGAAAATAATGCATCCGTGTTTGGCTTGATGGACATGGTTGTCATTCTTAGTCCTCAAGGTGCTGGTCCGAGAATTTTTACCTAATTTTACTCTTATGTGCTTCACTCTTGAAAATAATTGCTCACAAATGTACATTTTGCCAACAAGCAATGACGTGAATAAGGTGTGATTGTAAAGTGAGGTTTATTTTTCTCTGAGAAGACAGGTCTTATAAAGCCTGTGACTTGGGAGGCTGAGGCAGGAAGCAAGTTCAAGGCCAGTCTGGGCAACTTAACAAGACATTTTTCTTTGGAAAAGAATTTTTAAACAGCTGGGATGTTGCTCAGTAATAGAGCGCCTCTGGGTTCTATCCCCCATGTCACAGAAAAAGTTCTTGTAAAGAGGCATGATCAAATTTTCCTTTGCGTTTAAGGTCTGATTGCAACTCTATATACTCCATTTGAAAATTCACAGACAATGCATTTATGTTGACTGAAATGCAGTTGCAAATATACCAAAAATTGATGTTTTTTTCAGATATCAAGAAATTGCAACATCAAATTCCTGCAACAAAACAAATTATTTCCTGCAATAACACAAGGAGCACAAGTTTATCAATTAAGTAAGGAAACTTATATGTCTGCTTAATAACAAAAAAATCTCTGTTTACACAAGCACATGCACATGTAGGTAGGTCGAAATGCCATTCTCAGTAATCACCACACTTCACTCACCAAGTTGCACAAGCACGTGTAACGTCCGACAGGCTCAGGTCTCCACTGGGCTGCCGGTGTGGAAGAGGCAGAGACGGCTCTGCACTGCACTCTCTGCTACACAGCGAGCCGAGTAGCCTCTGCAATCTGCACTCAAGCACCTGCAACTGAATCATAAAAAATATTGCTAAAATTTCAATATCGCTAAAATCACATAATAATGGTAAACGTTTACAATCTTGTTTGGGGCCATACTAATAGCTGTCCAGGGCACATGCAGCCTGTGGACCATGGATTGGACACACATGACATAAAACACATTATCATCATATTACACAATTCCTGTAAGACAAAAGCACACATAAAACATTAATATTGAGTCACCACACAACGCTTTTGTATTATGGAAGCAGTTTTACTCTTGTACATCCCTAATAATCCATTGTTTTACAAAGCTACATTAATTTCTAAGGAAGAATTCATTGTTTGCCGAATTCTGCATTTTTATTGTCGTCTCAGCAGTGTGCTATGCCTTTTAAATTTACCATGTCCTTTTTCTGGTATAACAGTTTAGTTTGCCAATCAAAGCCCACACCCTTGAAAGTGCACAGTTTGAAACATTCACATTATACTCTGACATTTGCTCTTTGTTGCCACCACCCATCTTCAAAACTGCCTCATACAAAAGAAATCATTCTCGCGTCTGACTCGAGTGAAGTGGGAGGAAAGGGGCGGAATCCATCCCGTCAATCTTAGCTCATTGATTATGAAGCGTATCACTGAGAATCATTCTGAGTCTGATTTGGGAAGCTTGGAAAGGAAAATGTAAAGTGATTTTAGGAAAGCTATGCTGATCTGGCTGAAGACTACTGGCAATTATCTAGTTTTTAAAGCAAGATTTTTCCCTTTTGGGTGCAGGCCTCACTACCTCTGCCCCCCACAGGAATGTATTTTTATGAGGTCTGAGTGTTGGTGGCCCATACCCTGAAAATGTTAGACAGAATACAATTTCTCAGGCGTTGAACCAGCTCCCAGTAGATTTCCTTTCTAAGGTAAGCCCGACCCATTACAATCAAAGGCTGCCCTTAGTTTTTGCTGTGAAGGAATTTCATGGCACTGTTGGAAAAAGAAGGGCAATTAGAGATGTCTGCTCAGTGAACAGCACAGAGACTTCCCTGAAATGATGAGGATTGTAAGATTCATGTGTAGGGTAGTCAGGTGAAAGATTTTTCAAAGAACAAGCTATTATAGTAAAACTTCTACTTTGTAAGAAATGTAAAAATAAAATTTTATAGCATTCTGCATGCAAGTTAGGAATCTATTAACCTAATTGAGCCAAATCAGCTAGAAAATATTTTAAAAGAAGGAAGAGGGAACCTATGGTGATTTGTCTAAGTAGATAGAAACAGAAGAAAAATGAGACAAGGAGGCGCTGGGAAGAAGCTGGGAAAGAGAGTCTACTGGGTGGCTATCCACAAGCTAGCAGATTAGACTGAGCTTGGTGAGAAGGCCCAGAAAGTGCCCAGAGATCTTATGGCCAGCTGTCTACGACTTTAGCTGTTTGAAGTTGTTGTTTGTCAGTTTTTAAATGACTGCACATTATTTCATGCTTCCCACATCTAGTGTGGGGTCTCTGCCTCTAGCCTTTAACTGTGGGTGAGCAGGTGACTGCTTCTGTTACGTGTGTGTGTGTGTGTGTGTGTGTGTGTGTGTTTGCTTCTGGAGATAGAAATCAAGGCCCTCACACTGAGCTACATCCCCAGCCCTCTTTTTAAAATTTTAATTTTTTTTTTAAAACAGAGTCTCGCTAAGTCACTAATTATCTAGACTGGGCTCGAACTTGTGATTCTCCTGCCTACCAAGTAGCTGGAATTATAGGTGTGCACCACCATACTTAGTTCCATGTCCCTTCTGAAGATGGGATGGAAATGGTCATCTAATGTCCACCTGGTTGTGCTGTAAGTTTGTTCAGGGGGAAGCCAGGTGCCACATAAGAAATTAGATGACTCAAAACCAGTCTACATGCCCACAAACAGATGCATAAAGAAAATGTGGTATATATACACAGTGGAGTACTGTTTGACATAAAGGAAGATAAATTTGAATCATTCATAAGGAAATGGACAAATCAGACATAGAAGGTAAATATCATATGGTTATTCTTTCTATGAGAAACCCAGAATATCAATAATTTAGAAGCAAAATAAAAGATACAGAATAGGAAATAGGGAGATGGACTTTGTGGAGATGGGAAGGGAATCTGGAATGAGGTGAGAAGGGAAGGAAGAAAGGGGAAGTGGAAGTAAAAATGTTCGAGCTGCAATATGTATACAATGACTGCATTTATCGTATATTGCAAACATGTACTAATAAAAAAAAAGAAGAAAAACATTTTTAAAATCATAACTCTTAAGACTATATTGCCTGGAAGGTCAATAGCTCCATCCAAGCTCCTGGTCAGCACCCTGCATCAGCAGTCAGGCCTGGCCTGAGCTATCTTGTGTGCTTCCTCCTGTCAAAACCTCAGATGACTGCAGCCCCAGTATGTATCTGAATGCTACACTGTAAGAGGCACCTAGTAAAAACCACCCGGCCGAACTCTTCACAAATTCCCGGCACTGGGGTGATTTGTCTTCAATCAATGATCACCACAGTAAGGACAGATTCATTGGCCTAGATGAGATCTAGTTCAGAATACTACAAACTGCAATATACTGGCAACTCCATTAAACGATCTTTAGAAAATAAGACGGTGAAGTTGTTGGCAGGTTCTGGCAACACTCAAGACAGTAGAGCCTTCTTTTCTTCCCAGAGCTAGGAATGTGCCCTGCCCCTTCAGACAGTCAAAGAAACCGAGCTACCCCTTAAATCTGGGGCCCATTTTCTCACATCTTATTTTAGCAAAAATGCCATTGAGCAATAAAATAGTTTCTCAAAGCCTATAGATTTGATGTGTAAGAAAAAAAATATTTAAAAAAGTATTTTGCCCTTTTTAATTCAGGGCTGAATTGAATCCTCCTTAATTATTCCTGAGATAAATCTTTTTCACTAATAACAGTTTCTTAAAGGTTTCACTAGCTCTGAATCAAATTCTGTTGTGACTCATGTGGCGTGTGGGCAGCAGCTAAAGACTTTCCAGAAGAGTAAGTTACTACAGGGAAAAGATCCCAGTGATTTCGAAAAATGCGCTGCAGCGGTTACAAAACATCCGTGCGCAGTCTGCAGACAGCCCTGGAATTAACTGCAGAGGTCCTGCAGCAGGTACATGGTTAGCAGTGGAAAAAACTGGAAAATAAGCTTTTTAAAGAGTAGCTTGGAGCCAAGGGCTCTATTCATTATAAATGTCTGACAATCGGCCCAGCAGGAAGGCCGGCAGATTGGAATTATGAGGACTTGGTACAAGCAGGTTCCAGTACGGCCCCTGTCCAGTCTCTTATGCTCCCACCCTCTCTCTTTCTGTCTCTTTTTTCCAGTGATGTATGTGAGTGTCAAATTATCTTAGGGTCATAAAATCAGCCTGATACTATAGACTACAGTTCCCCATGGCAGACCTCTCCCGTGCTGATCAAAATGATCTAACATGAATCAACCGACCAAATCCTTCCTCAGAACAGAAACCTGCAAAACTACAAAATGAAAATTTTTTCATTGCCCTTCTGATCGCCCTTTCTGCAGCTTACACTCTGTGAAGTGAGCCACCCCAAAGCTCACAACGCTAACTACCCCCTTTCTGACCAGGTGGGTATGGGTGTCCTTTCAAAGGTACAGTTTCCCAACCGGGACCTTTCCCAGTTCTCTTTCCCCACCCTCTTCTTTTCCATTCTCTGAGTGATAAAATTCCTCCAATGAGCCTTCACAGCCTCTAGGAAAAAAGCCTCAGTCACTATATCTTACTATTTAAGAGTATCCACAATTTAAAGTCCAAGCTATTTTTTTGTTTTATTTTATTCTTTAATTGACATATAAATGCTCATACATGTTTATGGGGTACAGCATGATATTTTGATGCTTATATAGATAGAATGTGTAATGATCAAGTCTGGGTTAATTGTCTCCTTATATATGTTTCATTTGTGTTGGGAACCTTCAAACTCTACTCTTCCATTTCTTTATAAAACAGTTAATTGTTGTAAGCTACAGTCATCCTGTGTTATAGAACATTAGAATTTACTCCTTCTGTGTTTTCACACCCATTATCCAACATCTCTCTCCTTCTATCTTCCGACCCTTCCTAACATTCTAATCTCTAGTTCTGAGATCAACTATTTTAGCTTCCACATGTGAGCGAGGACATACAGTATTTGTCTTTCTGTGTCTACTTTATTTCACTTAACATAATGTCCTCCAGTTCCACCCATATTGCTAAAAGTGATGGGATTTCACTCTTTTGTGTGGCCAAATAATATTCCATTGTATAGCATATTCCATTGTGCAGTATTGTTGAGAATTTTTGCATCTATGTTCATTACAGAAACTGGCCTGTAGTTCTCGTTTTTGGTTGGATCCTGTTCTGGTTTTAGTATCAAAGTAATGCTTGCTTCCAGGAATGATTTTGGAAGTACTGCTCCCTTCTCAACTTCATTAAAGAGTTTGAGGAGTAGTGATATTAGATCATCTCTGAATTTCTTGTAGAATTCAGCTGTGAAACCATCAGGACCTGCACTTTTCTTTGTTGGTAGGTTTTTAATTACTTCTTCAATTTCAATGGCTCATATTTGGTTATTTAGTATTCTTATGTCTCCTTGATTCAGTTTTGGTGGTTCATATGTTTCTAAGAATCTGTCCATTTCTTCAGTGTTTTCCATCTTGTTTGAGTAGAGGTTCTTGAAGTAGGTGCTGATGATCTTTTGGATTTCCATACATTCATCTGTGACTTCACCCCTTTCATTTTCATAGATTTGGGTCTTTTCTTTCCTTTTTTGTTAATAAGAGTGGCTGAGGGTTTGTCTATTTTATTTACTCCTTCAAAGAACCAACTCTTCGATTCATTGATTCTTTGTATTATTTTCTTAGTCTCAATTGCATTAATTTCAACTCTGATCTTAATAATTTCCTCTCGCTTATGAGCTTTGGGTTTGATTTGTTCTTCTTTTTCTAGATGCTTCAGGTTCAACATTAAGTTGTTTATTTGAGCTCGTTCTGTTTTCCTGATGTGGGAGTTCAACACAATGAATTTCGCTCAAGGCACTGCTTTCATTGTATCGCATAGGTTTCCGTATGTTGTATCGTCATTATCATTTAACTGTATAAATTGCTTAATTTCTTCTTTAGTTTCTTCTGTGACCCAGCTGCTGTTCAGGAGGATGTTATTTATTTTTCCATGTGTTTATGTGGTTTTTTTGGTTTCTCTTACCATTGAATTCCAGTTTCATTGCACTATGGTCAAATAGTATGCATGGGATAATTTCAAGTCCCTGACATTTACTTAAACATGCTTTATGAGCTAGTGTGTGGTCTATTTTGGAGACCGTCCCATATGCAGCTGAGAAGAATGTGTATTCTGCTGTCGTGGGGTGGAACACTCTGTAGACACCTACTAAGTCCATTTGTTCACAGATTTGATTTAGTTCTGATATTTCTTTGTTAATTTTTTGTCTAGTTGATGTGTCTATTTTTGATAGTGGAGTATTGAAGTCTCCCATTATAATTGTGTTAGTGTTTATTTGATCTTTCACGTTCCTTAATATTTGTTTTACGTAGTTAGGTGCACCAATGTTCAGTGCATAAATATTATGATTGTTATTTCTTCCTCTTGGAGTTTTCCCTTAAGAAGTATGTAATGACCTTTGTCTCTCTTGATCAGTCTTGGTTTGAAGTTCACTTTGTCTGAGACTAGGATAGCTACCCCTGCTTTTTTCTGGGTTCCTGTTGCATGAAATACTGTATTCCATCCTTTGATTTTCAGTCTATGGATTTCCTTTTGAGTTAAATGTGTCTCTTGTATCCAGCATATTGACGGATCTTGTTTCTTGATCCATTCTGCTAGTCTGTTTCTTTTGATTGGTGAGTTGAGACCATTTACATTGATGTTTACAGCTGTTATGTATTGACTTATTTCTGTCATAGATCTTTTCTGTTGTTGGTTCTGTGTTTCACCTCAGTTTAACTGTTTGTCTTGCCTGGTGGATTCTTTTTATTAGTGTCCTTGTAATTATAGTTTCCTTTTTCCTTTTCTAGGATATCCTTCAGAATATTTTGTAGAGGTGGTTCAGAGGTCATAAATTTCTTCAGTTGTGGAAGTATCTTATTTCATTGTTGAACTTGAAAGATAGTTTGGCCAGGTACATCAATCTGGGTTGGAGATTGTTTTCTTTTAAGGCTTGAAATATTTCACTCCAGGATCTCCTTGATTTAAGGGTTTGTGTTGAGAAGTCCACTGTGATTCTGATGGGTTTACCTTTATAGGTGATTTAGTATTTTTCTCTAACAATTTTCAGTATTCTGTTCTTTTGTCGAATTTCTGGAATCTTGAGTATTGTATGTCTTGGAGTAGATTCATCTTTGTCGTGAGTAATTGGGGTTCTATATGCCTCGCTTTTCTGTATGTCAAGTTTTCTTCTCATGCTTGGGAAGTTTTCTCTCATTACTTCTGTAAATAATCTTTTTTAGATCCTATGCACTGTCTCCTGCTTTTTCATTCATTCCAGTCACTCTTATATTGTTCTTCTTTGCATCATCTTACAGCTGTTCTAGTGATTTTTCATCGTCTCTAGAGATTTTTAAGATTTTTAAAATCTAGCAATTTTTCATTGTCACTAATTGCTGACCTGTCTTCTAGGTCTGAGAGTCTATATTCACTTTCATTCACTGTACAGCGTATACTTTCAAGAGAGTTTTTGATTTCTTAGATATCTGTTTGGATCTGTTTCATGGGTTCCATCTCTTTACTGAGTTGAATGTTCAAGTTTTCCATCATTTTTCTAAGCTCCTGTGTTTTTAAAACTATGTCTACTCTGAATTCACTAAGCAGGTCTTTCATTATAATTGTCATCTCTTTTTTAACTTAGGCAATTATTTCTAGTCTGATGTTCTCTATAGCCTCCCCTGTCTTTTAACTTCTGCTGCTATCATTTCTGAAAGTTTGGTTGAATGTCTTCTGATTTCCTCTAATATATTGCCCTCTGGATTAGTTCTGGGTGGCCCAGGGTCCAGAGTTGTGTTTTGCTCCTGTTTCTCATCATTTTCTTTGTACATATATATATTTCCCCCTTTTAGTTTGTGCTCTGTGCTGATTTTATATTTTGTTTATGGGAGGTTACTTTAAGACAAGTATAAATGCTTTCCAGGAAAAGTCTGTAAGTCTGTTCTTAAGCTGTTTCAACGTATATGTGGTTCTTGATTCTTGTGTCCTTTATGTCTCCAGAACGTTCCTCAGTGGCATGGGTATGGTTGGCTCTACTTGGTATCAATGACTTGCAAAAGGGAAGAAAAGAAAAAAAAAAGCACAAGACAGAGCCAGTGGTGTCTTCAATCCTAGGTCTTTCCAACGTTACTGGATTTTGACCCTGCCAGTTGGTGGGCAGGGCCCATGCCAGTCTGCAGTGAAGGGCACACAACCTGGGCAGCATGGGCAGTCTGGCGTTCTCCCACTGAGCTCTTCAGTGGGCTGGACAGGGCCCATGCTGGTCTGTGGCAAATGGCACATACACTTGGGCATAGCGGGTGGTCCGGTGACCCCAGTGAGGTCATCAGTGGGCGGGACAGGGTCCCACACCAGTTCGCCGTACTGTGCCCACAAGCCTGGGCAACTTAATTTCTTTTGGACATATACTCAGTACTGGGATTACCAGATCATGTGGTACTTCTGTTTCCAATTTTTGAGAACCTGCCTTACTGTTCTCCTTTCATGGTTGTATTAAATTACATTTCCACCAAAAGTGTATGTATTCTCCTTTCCCTACATCTTCAACAGCATTTGTTAATTTCTTTGTCATTATAGCTATTGCAACTGATGCTTCATTGTGGTTTTGATTTGCATTTCTCTGATTAGTGCTGTTGAGTATTTTTCCTATTTTGATGGTCATTTATATGTCTTCTTTTGAGAAATGCCTATTCCAATTATTTGCCCATATTTTGAACAAAACCACCAGGTTACTTGTTTCCTGTTGTTGTTTGGTTTTGCTTGTTTGGTTTGCTTTACTGTTGAGTTTTAGTTCCTTATGTATTCTGGATATTAATCTTTCATTGGATGAATAGTTGGCAAATATTTTTTCCCATTCCATTAGGCTGCCTCTTCATTCTTTTGGCAGTTTTCTTTGCTGCACCTTTGATATGCCATTTGTCCATTTTTGCTTTTGTTGCCTCGCCTTGGGGGTCTTACCCAAAAAAATTATTGCCCATACTGACGTCTTAAATTGTTTCCTCTATCCTTTTTAGTAGTCTCATAGTTTCAGCCTTACAGTTAGACTTTTGTTCCATTTTGAGCTGATTTTTATATGGTGTGATGATAGGGATCTAGCTTCAATCTTCTACACATGGATATTCAGGTTTTCCAGCACTATTTATTAAAGAGAGTGTCCATCCTCCAGTGTACATTTTTGGCAACTTTGTCAAATATCTATTGGCTGTAGATACATGGCTTTATTTTCTGGGCTCTCTATCCTGTCCCATTGGTCTATGGGTCAATTTTTATGACAGTAACATACTGTTTTGGTTAATATAATTTTATATGTTTTGAGGTTAAGTATTATAATGCTTCTAATTTGTCCTTTTTGTTTGAGATTCTTTTGACTATTTAGGATTCTTGTGGTTCTATCTGAATGTAAGCAGTGCTTTTTATTTCTTACTGTTGTTTGGACAAGAATTGAGTCTACAAACTACTTTGGGTAGTATGGACATCTTAACAATATTAGTTTTTCTAATCCATGAACATGGGAGGTCTTTTCAGTTTTTAGTGTCATGTTTCTTTCACTGGTGTTTTGTAATTCCCACTGTAGAACTCTTTCACCTCCCTTGTTAAATTTATTCGTAGGTATTTTATATACTTTGAAGCTTGTGCAAATGGAATTGCTTTCTTGATTTCTTTCTCAGAAAGTCCAACCAAGCTTTATAGCAAGATTTCTTACTCTTTTATTCTGCAGACAAAGGCAGGTGTTCATGTTTCTTCTATTGTTGTTAGTTACCATATCCTTTCCCACAAATCTACCTTCACCTATGCCTTGACCCAACCAAGAATGCCCTTCCTTGTATTTCAGACATACCCAAGTCCACCTGTCAGGCTCCAATCAAATCTAAGTCCTCTCGTCTCCCCTGGGCCTCCAGTGATCCTATCCTTCACTGCATTTTCCCATTCATTTGACCCTTAGCATGCACTATATTGTAACGTTATGTATTTATTTATATTTTTCCTTTTTACTGGAAGGCCATAACAATATTGTGCCTTTTGGGTATTTCCAGTGTTCAATCCTCACCTTATATTAGATGAAAATAATGCTGTAGTCAAAAGACAGTCTATATGCAAAGCTCATGACTTGGTTCTCTTCCCAGTAACATGATGCAAATGAGTATTTCATTGTTGTTTTCAACAATGCAATAACTCTTAGGAATGAGTCTAAGGATACATATTTTTAACTCCCCACAAGTCAAATGAAGAAGGCATAGTGAGGCAGCTAAACTAACCCTTTAGACCAAAGTAAGTACTCTTGAGCTTCCTGTTCCCATCATAACCAATGTGTTCCTATAATGAGGTCAGAAACCTGTGCATGTCCTCCAACCCCCTTGACCACCACCTCTTGAATGGAGACCTACCTCTGCCAAATCACCCTCCACTCTCAGGCTTAGATGAAACACTCCACTGTGGAGCACAGGAGCTGGCCCCTCTGCATGGCTTTCAGGAGCTGGCTGGTGCAACCCAGAAGGGAAGAACATTTGCTTCCTCTAGGGTGATACTTGAGCAGAAGCAACAGGAAATGGGAAAGGAGCGAGACAGATAATTTTTCCCTCTTCATTTGTACCTCTTAGCCATTCCAGGATGTGGTTTCTCCTTGCAACCCTCCTAGCAGATGTCCTTCATGCTGAATGAACAAACCTACTGTGTCCCTTATTGCTTTGTAGCTCACTGTGAAGCAGCAACCAATTCATACACTGAATTACATCACTTTCATCTTCCTTGTTTCACTTCTTTTTTTCTTTTACTCCCCCTGCTTTGAGCTTGTACCTCCCCCAAAGAGGGTCAGCACCTTAATCCTTGCTTCAGGCTCTATTCAGAATAGTTCCTGTTACTAAACATCATATTTTATTACTGAGATTTGGAGTCTACTTCATAGAATGGCATACAAATAACATTCCTGTAGTCTATGTTCATTCTCGCCTGCTCACTTTGCAGAAAATCTTCCTTTTTTTTCTGGAGTCTTCCTCAATGCCATATTAACATACAGAGAGCCAGACTTGGGCATTCTTGTATCACTAATGGAATCAGGATAACCTCTTGACAATGGAGACATTCATAACAAGTACCAGAAGTTGTTGTTGTTAGCTAGTGGGGCATACAACTGCCTTATTAAACTGTATTTCCCAGTATCTCTTGCTTCTAGGTAACCACATGACTACATTCTGGCCAATCGAATATGAGCAGAAGTATCATATGTCACACTTCCAACCTTTGCTTTGAAAATAACTGGTATGTACATCTCCAGCCCTTTCCACCTCCCTTCTAGCTGAGATGGAAAGAAACTGGAGCAGCTCTCTTGCCCTGAGATGGGTGCCGCAAGTTGAGAGTAACAGAAGTGCTCAAGTCTCCCTGGATACCTTACCTCTGCAGTGTTACATAACACCACCATAAACCTCCATCTCGCTCAAGTCACTTTATGGGGGGAGTGGTCCTCTTTTATAATAGTAGCATAATCTGTTCCCTTCTTAGAGTGACACATATCCAATCCTAGCTACTCTGGAACTGTGCTGTTGCCAAAATGACAGATTCCCCTGGGGACTGTGTCACTGTTTATGCCACTGTGCTACATACCTTTGTCACCACCAGTTGAAACATCAGACATCTGAAGATGTGTTCTCATGTGTGATTCACAAAATTTGTATTTCTAGTCACTAAGCGAACTAGGAGGAAACAAGTCCTCTGGACAAGACTCTGTTAGTTACTAATTGTTTACCCAATGGTCATTCTTCCCTTTTTCCTTACAAGTGGAAACCTGATTTTGTAATGGGGATACATTTGCCATTACTACCCACCCTGGTATAGATTTTGCCCAAGATTATTACAACACAAACAAACAAACAAACAAACAACAACAAAAATAACAATTTCCTTATAGCTTGTCTCATGGTGACTTCCAGAAAGGTTAAGGAACTCGGCTGTTCTCATCGAGGAAGGAGATTGGGGCCTTGCTGTCGTCAAGGATGGCTGCTGTTGCTTTGGAGGAGCTCTGGTTGTCATTTCTGCTGTGAGCATCATATCCTGGTTCCAGTGAAGATTTCTTCAGCCATCATCTGCAGACACAGATGTACGTGGGACAGTGCTGTGGGCTCCCGGCCTTTGATTGGATCTTTTGGGTCTCCGGTGCCTAGATGGACATTCGGCACTTCCTGCATTTGGCTTGTGGGTGAATATTGTAACTTATAAATGTCCTCTACTAAATCTGCTCTCTTACAACCACTGGCTTTGAAAACCTAACTAAGACAGTTTCCCACTTTATCACTTCTTTCTGCTTAAATGAATGGGAGGGAACGTGGAGTCCTGGAGTGAATGGCTATTTTGCAATTTTGATGCCTGGGAGAGAAAAGCAGCATAGAAAGATCCTGAAACATTGAGAGTGTCATGCAGCCCCTGCACTAGTCTTATGAAACCTCTTTAGCCAGCTTGTTATACGAGAAAAAAAATAAATCCCAATGCGGTTAAGTTTCCATAGTCAGAATTCTACTACTTGTAGGAAAAACAATCTCTAATCAATAGGCTCTGGTGAAAGCCTTAGGCTTTTTTTTTTCTTTTCCAAGTAACTGTCAAAATATACCTGCTACATATGCCTGTCATTCCAGCACTTACAGAGTGTGAGGCAGGAGGATCACAAGCTTCAGCCCAGTCTGGTCAACACATAGCAACTTAGCAAGACCCTGTCTCAAAATAAAAATAAAAAGGACTGGTAGCTAGCTCATTGCAAAGGCCCTGGGCTCAATCTACAGTAACACATACACATGGATATACCCACCAGGTTTAAAGATATATCTAAGTTATTTTACTCCAAAAAATGAACGAAACGAACGACCTACCTCTCAAACACACAGTACACTGAAATTACTTGTTTATTGCCTGCATTTCCTATTGACTCTAAGCTCCATGATTTCAGGAACTATGTTAGCTTTATTCCCTGCTTTATCCTCAATGCCTAACATAGTGCCTGGCATATGTCTCCAAATGTACAGTACCTCGGGTAGAAGGACCACTCTATCAAAGAACTTGAATACACTGTTATCTATTGGAATGCAACTCATTCACACATGTATTCATTTATTCACGCAACCAATATTAGTGGATTACCCATAATTCTATAAATACTGTGGTATTAATTGAAGATCCTGTCATGAGTACCCACAAAGAGCTTATATCTTCTAACAGGAGAGACAAGCAACCCCTGAATGGAAAAAGAAGAGTTTCAGAAAGTGGTGAGAAATGGAACTACTTTACTAGGAGTGTTTGGGGAAGGCAATATTCAACCATCATTCACGGTCACCACATGAATATGGTTTAAACCTGAGTCGTTTCCATCTAAACAGCCCAAGTCCTGAGAAATCGTTACTCTGTAATGACTAGCAGGGGATGATCCTGCCAATTTCCCTTGTTTGGATTTAGAATCACATGCATTTCTGAAGAAAACACAGGAAGGAGGGAAGGAAGGAATTTTATCCCACTATTAAGCAGCAGCCTTCCTCTTCTAAAGCCAAAAAGAGACATCATGTGGGTTAAAGACGAGGCCAAAGGGTGGGATCTTCTCTAAAAGTAGACAACACTGGAAAAAATTGCTTAATACATCACAAGAACTGCCTTCTTTTATGTTAAAAAGAATGCGCTGTATTATTAATTGTGTAGCCCTTGTTTATATGTCAAACTCTCCAACAGCCTCAATCACTGTTATTCCTCCAGTTTCCTCTGGGTTCTTTGATCTCATTGCTGAGCTGAGCCATCAGAAAGTCCCAGGAGAACCACCCACACTCTCTGCCCTCTCTCCACTGTGGAGCTCCCCGCTTTAGAATTGGCTCTCATCAGAACAGACATGAAGAATACTTTTAATTTCTAAAATCCAGAGATGGCTAGAATACTGCCTAGCTCAGGCATTCTAGAAATTAATATCACATGTCCTTATAGACTGAGTGAGCTTGGCACCTTCTTGAAGGTAAAAAATATATATATATATTAAACTTGATTGTGTGTGTGCAATAGAAATGTTTGGTTTTGTTTGCTTTTTGTTCCTTTTGTGTTGGTTAAACAATGATGCGTCCACAATTTAAATACTCATCTCTTTCATGGTTGCTTTGCAGTACTAGGGATTAAATCCAGGGCCTTCCTACTGAGCTACATCCCCAGCCCTGTCATAATTTTTTGTTGTGAGACAGAGTCTTACTAAGTCGCTAAGTTGCCCAGGCTGGACTCCGCCTTGTGATCCTCCTGCCTCAGTCTCCCAGACTGTGAGATCCCTTCTTTCAATAGGTGAGTCAGAATGGCCAGGCTCAGAGGAGTCAGGAGGGAGGGGTGGAAGGTGCCTGAGGCCAGGTGCGGGTTGCACTGAGAGGGTGATTACAGTGGACAGGAGGTATCTACGTTAGCCACGCTGTCATTTAAACAGGGTGGGGACAGGGAGGCCAGGACGAAGGTGCCATGACAGTGCCAAATAGGATGCACAAGTGAAGGTGGTGTTTGGGTGGTGGCCCTGCGCTTGACCCACATGGAGAGCAAGAACCACACTTGCCAGGCTGGGGTTTCCAGTCCTGGCCTTGGGGAATTCAGTTCTATCACAACTTCAAGCATCATTTCTCTTACTCATGACAAATGGCCACGCCAAAGGTGGACGGCAGGATTGGTGAAGAGTGGGTGGATTTACCACTCAAAAGCAATGGCCCTCATCCTCCCGGCTGGGCGTGAACTGTGCCTCGGCTCAGCAGAGATAGAGCCATTTTTCCTGAAGCGAAAGGAGGTGCTGGGTATGGAAAGCCGGCCTGCCCTCCTCGGCCCTCTCCCACCTGCTCATGCTCTTCTGTCTGATCCACACCTGCCGAGCCCCTAACTAAAATAACGAGCACACGACTGCGGTGGAGGGGCTGCTTGCCCAGCAGTCTCCAAGTGCTGGCTTCTATTCCCACCGCGGCAAAAAAACAATCAGGTACAGGGGCTGGGGATTTAGCTCAGTGATTTGAGTGCTTGCCTTGTAAGCACAAGGGCCTGAGTTCAAAAAAATAATCAAGTACAAGTCATAAAACGAACCAGAGTAAGGGAAATATGTCTGAAGATCACAGAGAGAGCAGGATTCGCCATAACAATGAAGACTCTAATAAAGGAGTCAAAATCGTGACGGAAGAGCTGAGCGGAAGACCAGAAAAAGCCTTCCACCACCCATAACTCCACCCTTGCGCCCCACCTGTGAGCTCTGCTAGTTCAGATGTGCCCCGCTTTCCTCTCGGCCTCAGTGTAAGGGCTGGTGTATCTCCTGCCGGCCTGTCACCTCCTAAAGGACGGAGGCCACCTCTCCTCTTCTATCAGGACCCAGGAGATCCTCACACAGCAGGGGCTGCTGGGAAGATCTAAGGGTTCTTTGAATGGAGGGACTCAATGCAGCAAGACTAGAGTAGGTGGAACCGGAGCTCTACACAGGCAAGGCCGCAGCGGGGTTGAGCCCGAGGAGAGAGTAATAGCCCGTGAAGCCACGGAGGCAGCTTCTGCACAGCAATCAGCTGCGGGCAGGTAGAGTTCCTAGCTCTCAGTGGATTGGCTAATTAGAGAATTTGGGCTGGCTTCAGAGCACAGCTAGCGGCTCTCCCTAATTGCCTGGTACCTGGTTGTGGGGCAGTGATGGGAACCTTTTAGAGTTCTCAGTGATTCAAACAGCCCCCTGTGGCACACGTGCCGAAGGTTTGCCCCCGCTGCCTCGGGGGATGAGGGTGTGTGTACAGTGGCCTGGATTGAGATCAGGACAGGGAAGAGGTTGGAGGCTCCTCTAGCCAGGCCTCAAAATGGGGCCAAGACAGCGTTTGCAACAAAAACTGCATTCCAGGTGCTTAGTTCCTATTTGCTGAGTTACAGCAATGATTTGGCAAACCTGAGATTCCTTTAGGGGGAAATGCTCCAGAGAGGGACACCCCCTCTAACTCAGTCACTCTAGGAAGGGAACAGAAGGCTTGGACAGGAGCACAGGACCCTAAAAGCTTCAGGGTGTGTCACCAGCACCCGGACGTGGGGCTTTGGTCTTTTATCCAAGACCGAGTTTGGCCAAAGGAAAGGCAACTGAGGGAACTATCTGGCAGATGGAGCGATAAGCAAATCCACAAAATAAATATTGTTGTGGGTGATCTGGGAAGCAGGGCAAGACGAACCAAGAAGCAAAAGTCATCCTTATTGACAGTATGTAGACTTTGTTTCTTTCAGTGACTCTGGTAAACCTGTTAAGTGTCCTGCTTAGGCAGGAGGCGAGGGCGTGGCCCGGAGGCCAGCGGCTGCGCATCATCCATTGCAGCCACTGCTGAGCTCGGCACCTGATACCCATCATCAAGCCCGAGCTCAAGCGGCTTTTCCCCGGGACAGCCCGGAGCCAATGTGAGAAAGAAGCTATAAAAGACGGCAGTCGGCAACTTCGCCGCCTCTGCCTTCAGGGGGGTGGGGTTGATAGGTAGTGGCCCGTCCCACGTGCCGGACGTATCTTCTCTTTTTTCTTCAGAGCACCTTTTCTCTTGGGCTGAAATCATTTGTATAGTTATCAGGTTTCAATATTAACTAACCTCTACCCTTTTTGTAGTGAATCAAAACCAGGAACGCAAAGTCCTTAAAAAGGGGGGGGGCGGTGCTGGGGATTCTACTCCGGACCTTGCACTTGCCAGGTGAATGCTCCACCGCTGAGCTAAGTGCCCAACCTCAAGAAATTATTTTTATATACAGGGGAGTACTATGTCGTAAAGGGTAAACTTGAGGCTCTTTTAGGTAAAATGGATACACCTTGTAACCATACTTTGAAGTGAAATAAATCAGACCCATATATAAATATTGCACTGTCTCTTTGTGAGAAACCAAAAGTGCAAATAAGGATCAAAATGAGTTACAGATGGAAAGCGGGGAGGAGTTCAAATGGGAAGGGGGAACGAGGGGGGAAAGGAAAAGGGGGAAAAACGGGAAAATGGAAACAAAGCTTTTGTTAACAAGGGGAAAAAGGGTTGAAGGGAGAGGAATGGGGGAAAAAGATACATTATGTAAGGTACAAATTCTCCACAATGAACATGATGGCTATCAAAAATGGAATAAAATTTTTTGAGGGGTGCTGGGGATCGAATTTACAGTCTTGTGCTTGTTAGGCAAGTGCTGTACCAGTGAGCTAACTCCCCAATCCCTAAAATTGGTTTTTAAAACTTTTTAGAGAGTGCAGAAAACAGGGACTCAAGGAGGGACATTGCATTAACTGAAGAAAGCTTGATGCCAAAAAATCACAATTCAGCTTCTAAGGGGTTCATGGAGAAAGCAAATTGGTACTGAAAGGGTCCCCACCAGGCGTGGGGAGGAAGAAGTGGGGAATTGGCAGCGGTTAATGGGTACAGAATTTCAGGTGGGGGTGACAGCTCTAGACATGGATGGTGGTGATGGTTACTTTACAATGTGAATGTACCTAATGCCACTGTACTGTCTAAAAATGGTTAAAATCATAGATTTTTGTTACGTTTATCACAATAGAGGTAAAGGGAGAAAAAAGTGTCCAATTATCGGGCCCACCTGCTAGTCTCAGGAGTTGGTAACTTTTGTCTGCTTACTCTGTAATAAACCCCTGTAATTTTATCCTCCCAATATGGAGGACTCCTGTTTGTTTTATAGATAAGACTTCAGAGGCTGAGAGGTTAAGTCATTCCCTAAAGCCGCACAGCAGAGCCTATTCCTCGTTCAAAGCCTGTGCTTTTAACCACTCCTTTATCTGGCCTCTTCGGGCCAAATCTGTCATTTCTAAAGGCAAATTTCAGGATAACCTGTTGCATATTCGAGCTCTTTCATTCTGTGCTTTCAAAGAAGGCAAATGAAAATCACTTTTCCCCCCATATAAGCCCACAGAGTCTTTTCCCTGTGAGGTCTTAGAACTTAAAAGGTCCTGTCTTTAGTGAGTTTCTCCTGTTTCTTAAATCTCCGGCGTGGCATATTGCAGGATTGAGATGCTAGACGAGGGACTGCGGATTTAGCTCAGTGGTTACAGTGCTTGCCTTGCAAGCACAAGGTCCTGAATTCGATCCCCAGCACTAAAGGAAAAAGCTAGACAAGCCCATGTGTGGGACAAAATAGGGAAGTTGGACTGAGAGGGAAGTAGTTGGCATCAGGAAGATGGATAAATATGTCCAGTGTATCTGATTAAGTGGCAGGAATCCAGACACAGGCAAAGGCTTGGTGGGACTCAAAAGTAGCCATTACATTAACAGCCCCAAGGAAAGGGGGCTTACGGCAAGGATAACACAAACTGCAGAATTTTGTAAAAACTAATTTCTTAGGTCTGGGAATATGCTTTCTGTATTTATACATACTTCCTCTTCATTTTTGCTATATTCTGTCCAACTGTAGTCTCAGACTTAAAACTCCTCAAAGACCAAGAAAGCCTGGGGCTTACAAAAGAGCCTGGTATCCCCACAGCTCCCGAGCACCCTCCTAGCCACAGCCTCAAGGGGAGGAAGCGCTTTGTTGAAGCTTCCTCTCCACTGCTCAGCAAACCCAGCTGCTCCACAGGCACCGGACCAGGCAAATCTAATCCCCGGACACGTGCACCACGGGCAAAAGGGTGGGATCATCAGCGGGAGAAGGAGCCCTGAGTCACTGAATCGATTCCTCTTTTATCCCATCTTGTGGGTGGAAGTGTGGGAAACTGCTCATTTTTCAGCTTCTCTTAGAGTAACAGGAGTTAGTGGCTAAGGAGTGGGGGTGGCATTGTGTTCACTTGCAATTAGAGCTGAAAAATCCTCCGTCTAAACCAGATCCCGAGCTCTGCTGGGTGGCTGCCCACAGCCTGCTCGTGGCAAAGCTGTCGAAGAGGGCAGACGCGCCGGGCCCCATCTGCTACCTCCCCTCTCGTCTCCACTCCTTGCACCCCCAGGCAAGTGGAGTTCAAAGTTTTTGCACCAGGAAATAGATGTTGGAGGTTTGGATGTTGGTGGGTGACAGGACACAGCAAAATATGCTCAAAGAAGATTCCTTTGACAGGTGTAAGTAAGTTGGAGAGACGAGGAAAGAATGCTGCCAGCTGGAGCCCCTGAGGCAGCTCAGGTGTGAGATAGTGAAGGTTGCTATGGTTTTGAACACGCGCCCCTTGTTCAGGAGCAGCAGGTGTTGGAAATTTGATCTCCAGCGCTACAGTGTTGGGAAGTGGGGCCGAACAGGGTACGTAGGTCACGAGGGCTCCCACACTCATGCATAGACTGACACCAATTATTAAAGCCCCCCTCAAGCTAGGTCTGGTGTTCTGCAAGAGTAGCACAAAACAGTCTACGCCAAGGACCCCCTGTCAGGGTTACAGACAGGGGAAGAGAAGGAGGAAGTTACCTGAACTTGGTGGCCACCTTATAGGGCTGAAGACAGTGTTCCAGGAGGACGAGATTCTGGGCTTGTTAGTGACACTGAATGAACAGAAGTAGCCAGCTGGGAAAACGCAGAGGCGTAAGTAGAGATGGGTTCTAAAAGGTGATATCTGAGGAGTGGAATTTGAAGAGAAAGGAAATTGGTAAAGAGCTAAAGATCAAACCTTGAGGATTCAGAGTGACGAGAAGAGTCGAGTCTGCTCAGTGACGAGAAGAACACAGAAGTCATCTCAGGCTCACAAAAGAGAGTGTTCAGTGTCTTTGGAAGGAGTTTGGCTTCTACAGTCCACATGGCTATAGTCTGTGTTGGCCTGCATTTCTGTAGGTGGAAGATTCTGGAGAAAATGCTCTAGTCTAGGGGGTCCCTTTTTTTCCACTCCCTTCACCCAGTAATTTTCCAGAGTGTGGTGCCTGGTTCAAACCACCCTTACTCTCCCGGACTGGCCGAGAGTAGCTCTTCGCCCCCAGGTAGCAGGCCAGAGGCAGGTGCTAGAGAGACCCAGAGGGGGGCGGGGGCTGCAGGCCAGGGTCACAGGCCTTGGCAGCTTTGCTGCACTGCTGCCCCAGGACCAAGAAGCCAGCTGGAACCGGGGCTGGGGAAAGCCTCCACAGGGGCAGAATCACAGAGCAGCTGATTTCTTAAGTGCTCCCAGCTCACAATTATTTCCTTTTTCTCCTGGGAGAACTCATATTCAATCCCTCTTACACCACAGAGGAAAAAGCCTCTGGCCACCTTGCAGATGACTGAGAGTGGGAAGCCCTGAGATGCTCAACTAAGGTTCACTTCTCAAGTGCAGCCTTCCCTGGGTGATTGGAATGGACAGTCCTGGGATTGCTGGATCATCCCTGGAAGGGAAAGGGCCCTGGCAGCCCCCTGGGCTGCAGTTTGGCATTCCTGGCTGCAAATGGCTTCCCTGCAGATGTGCTGTCCCAGGGCCTGTGGGCGGGGGGGGACTACTAGAGCCAGGCAGTGACGGCAGTGAGCATCACAGGCCTTTGGAGAATGAATTGTTTGGAAACTTTCCACAGCCCTGTGTGCTCCCTGTGATACCAAACCAGTATTCCCCGCTGAGGCAACACAAGTCTACTGGGATTCCCTGCACTCCGGATGAATCTCGGACTCTGACTTCCCAAGCAGTAGCTCCTTGTGTCTTCCCCGGGGGCTGTACATAAATGTCACCCCCAAAACGGACACACCCCTCCACCTGCCAGCCAGCAGTCATGGGTATCTTGTAGGGAGGCAATTGCGTACATTAGTCTGACCAAAGCTGAGGACTATTTTCTTCCCACTTTCTAAGTGAATCAGATTCAAATAATTATTGCCCTGACTTGAGTCAATTTTAAACTTTCTTTAACCTTACTACTAGAAAGCACTTAAAGAAAAAATACTGGGTAGAGATTGTTTGGCTTTCTGTGGACATACGAGACAAGATTGTATGTCCATAAGATTGGTCAGTGTGTGATGGCAACACTCAGATGTTGTGCTGGAATGTAGCATTTTATTTCTTTGGTAAATATTGTTTAGTCCATTTTGTGTTGCTATTAACAGAATACTAGATACTGGATCATCATGATAAGTAGATACTTATCAGTTCATAGTTGTTTTAAAGTCTGGAACATTCTGGGCACCCGGGAAGGGTTTTCTTGCTGACTTATATGGCAGAAGGTGAAAGAGTGAGCGAGCAAGAGGGGGCCAGTCTCTCAAGGGTCCCATCTCTTAATGCTGTTACCATGGCAATTAAATTTCAAAACCAGTTTTGAAGGGGACAAAATCCAAAGCATAGCAACTGTATCATTTCAAGCTTGTTAATGCCCATGAAAGAATTGCAGGGCAGGGTTAAGGGTGTCACCTCATTTTGTTGACGGGCAGTCTATTAGCTAGAATAGATTTCTTTTGCAAAATAGCTATTTTAATTTTAATCCAGCCCATTGAAAGAGAAGCCATCTTCCTCTGTCAGGAAAGCTTGTTGAGTTTTGGTCTCGGTAGCCGACTATATAGCAACGACGTTTTGAGTATCATTTTATTTCCCCAATTGCTGTCACTTCAACATAATTCCTTTTACAAAGCAGGGAACAGACTCTCTTCCTTCACCTGGAAAAGGACCCCCAGAATCAGTCTTGGTAGTTACATTGAGGGTTGGGGTTAGAGGCAATTTCTAACTCCCTTTCTGCCAGATAAGTAAAACTTGGAGGTATAATGCAGATCAGAAACCTGCTGCTCATCTCTGACTGCCAGGATCTTCTGCGCTAACACTCGCAACACTCAAGCTGATTTTAAAGGCAAATCTGGGACAGAATCTACCATGCAATAATTTGTTAAATGCAAGGCAGGTTTTCATACCTATCTCAGTCTGCATTCGCAGAAGCCGAGCCCAAGGCAAAGGCTTGTATGCTACTCCCTTACTAAGCATTACAATCCCAGGGAAAGTAGGAGTGAGGGAGAAAAGCAGAGTTGGTGTCAGGCATGGCTGGATCACTCAATCCCAAAACTTGAGTCCTCTGAGGGGAGCTGGCAACAGCATCCCAAGGCCATCTGTCCCCAGAAAGGAGCTCAATCTATATGGGTTCCATCTTTCATTGATTAAAAAAAAAAAGCTCACCCTACAGGGAATAACTTCTCCCCACAAAAATTTTTGTGCTGCACATCGAATTGTTTCTCTGATATGAGAAACCATAACTGTAAATAAGGACAAAGAGGTGTAATAGATATTATATAAAAGGAGGACGGTGTGCAGAGGAGAGGAGTGCTAGAAAGAAAGAAGGGGAAAAGCAGAAAGGCAACAGGGGAAAGAGAGGGGAATGGGAAAATATGGAAAATGATGAATGAACCTGCTGTAAATAGGGAGAGAGCAGATGGGAGGGGCGGGGGAGAGGGGGGAGGGGGGGAGAACCAAGATACATCATGTATAGGTACAGAATAAATGTAATGAATGTGACCATTGTATGTAGAATGTACCAATACATGTTCTTGGTTTAAAATAAAAAAAATTTTTGTGCTGCATTAGGCACAACAGCAGATTAGTGACCCCTGTGAACAGGAAGACCCCGGGGTGGGAAGTGAAATGGATACTGTGGGGCAAGAAGTCAAGGAGCCTATGAAATTGTGCCCTTCTAAAGTTGGCTGAAGTCTCTGAGAAAAAAATATTTGCTGGAGTAGGTCAAGGGGTTGAAAGACAGGATGGAGAGAATCGAAATGGTTCATGAAAGGCATCTAATGTGACATACCACAAACTGGCTTTCTGCAGAACTTTCTTCCATACATGCCTTATGTGGCCATCTAATTGTAAGGTCCTATCGAGCTTTTAGAAGAGCATATCTGTGCTGTGAGCAACTGGACAATTTTTGTTTGAAAAAGATATACAAACTCTATCAAGGAGAGTTGAAAGGAGAACTCACATAACAGCTGTAAACCCGAAAGTGTTCTGATATCCCAGTACCTTCTCTCTGCCTGGCTGTTGAACGCCCTTCCTCACTGAAGGGTGAGATTCCCTAATGACATTTCAGTCCAAAACCCAAAGCTCTTCAACCCTGGAAGTTATCAAGTCCTTCTCATTTTAGTTCAGTCCTGTTTCTTTGGAGCTTTCAATTGCAAATTCAACACAGAACTTCCACCCTCCTCACCCCCCAGAGGTCTAGACTACACGGCCATGTTCTGGAAGCAGGGTATCCTCTCCTGGAGGCACTTCCTCCTTCCTCCCTGTGTTCTTCCCTCTGCTGTCGCCCGAGGAGTGAGAAAGTGGGAAAATGGCATTCAGTCCTCAAAGGCCTAGTGTACATAATGATCCTTTATTTGGTCAGTCTTTGCTTCTCTATGATCTGGTTATAGATGAGTGTTGATCTCAAAGGCCTTGCAGATGTGATGTTGACTTTTAAACTGGTTCTGAGGTGTCTGGGTCCCCTCAAAAGGAGAAATCTCATCTTGAGAAAGAAAAATTTGCAAGGCGGGGTGGTCTAGTCATTTCTCTTCATCTCTCCTAGAGTTCTTTCTCAAGCCCCAACCAGAGGTTGAAATGTCACTCTCCCCTCTGGAAGACATTTCCAATTGCAGAAGTGAGTTTGCCAGGCCGGCACGACTTCTCTTGGTGCTCATTGCCAGGGAAACAAAGGTGTGACACAGCAGCTTTTATTACGCTGCTCTCATACTTAAAAGGCTGTTCATTCCTGCCCAGTCCTCTATCAGATGGGAGGTTAGGATGGCGTTGAGGGGGAGGGCACTGAGTGGTGTGGAACCTGCCAAAGTACTGGAATGTTGCTATGCCCTACAGCTGGCCATTCTCTAGGCCCTCGCCATGGGGGGAACTAGTGGTTTTGTTTTCAGTAGTAGTTATCAGTCCCAACAGATATATGAAAAAACTCCCACTTGGTGGTACCTCTCTTCATTCTGTCACAGAAATATCTCCAGTCAATTACTTTTTTTAAAGTACTAGCAACTCTTGTGACTTTGGGGGCAATTTTTCAGTCTCTATGGATTTTTGTATGTTTTTTAAAAATGTTTTCACGTCTTGGTGAGGAGGTTTTACTGCTTGTTACTCTATCATTTAGCTCATTTTCAGGCACTTATCCCAGACCTGTACTGTGGGAGTGTCAGCCATCATACCAAGTGGTGGGCAGTGGAAGGAAGGATGGGAAGGGTTCATACCATCTGCCTTGGCCACTTTCTTGACCCTGGGACATGATACCCAATAAACCCAACTTAAAGGAGAAGTTTGTTTTGGCTCAGTTTTACCAAATAGTCCATGTTTGGCTGGCTCCAAGGCAGAAAGGGCATGGTGGAGCAGCTTTCTGCTGCTGGACCGTTCCTGTCACAGTGGCCAGTGAGTGGGGAAAAGGAAGGGTCCTGGGAGGGGAATGTACACCCTTTTAGGTTATGCCCCCCACAAACCTGCCTCCAATCATAGGGACCCCATAATCCAATCACTTTCCACAAGCTCACTTCTGACACAGGAGGCTTTGGGCAGACATTCCAGACCCAAACCACAAAGGCATCCCTTTCCAGATGTTCTGAAAGGACCACAAAAGCCACTGTACGGAGGGCACAACTCAGTTCTGAGGCCCTCCAGCTCCAGAGAGGCCAGTGGAGGCGTCCTCTGCTGCCTCAAAGAACAAGATGGTGATGTGGACAACTGGAGTCTCCACCTCCTCTCTGACATATGAAAATTTCAGATCATTTTATAGCTTACAAAAATTTCCCAAACTTCACTTATTTAAAAAGCAATAGATACTTCACAAACTCCATTCTCTCCATGATTCTGGTCAGAAACCGAACTCTTGGATGAGAAGGGAATCAAATTTCTCTATAAGGGCAACATGGCACCTAACCACTGAATTTAATTTAGTTCTCATCCAACTTGGTATAGGACCAGAATCGTGGAAAGAATCAAGTTGGCGAACTGAGGTAGCGCTGTATTTTGTTAATAAGGGAAAAATAAAAACCATAAAGGAATTTGTATCAGAAGGAATCATTAAGGTGTACATTGTCCAGATTATTTTCTAAGTGTATTTGTCTTTTCTATAAGGATAGGTTACATATTTATAATCCTTAGATCTGTATCTTGATATATGGCTAATTTAGGCAGACAGCTAAGAATTTTCATACTACTTTGAAACATACTGTAATTTCATCCACCTATTATTGGACATGGGGTTATTCCAACTAATTCTTTTTTGCTACATTTAAGATGTCTCCAATTTTTCATTATCCAATGTAGAGCTGGAATGATCGTTTAAAGTACCAAGAAAAAAAGCTCCCTATTTATTAAAAAGGTAGGGGAGACAAGAAGTGCCAAACAAATGCATTAAAAGTTGCAAAACCTTCCTGATGGTCTGCCAAAATGATTAACAAATGAAAAATCAATAACTGCAAAGCATTCCTTTTTGGTCAAAATTATTTTATTGGCCAACTATGTTCATTCCAATTGCTTTTGTTCCAATTGCTTTCACTAAATCACTTGGAGCTGAATTAATAATTCTCTCGGAAGGCATTTAGGGTGACCCATGTTAACTTCATCCTTCCCTTACAGAAGTGTTAGTAGAATGTGCTATTATTGCTCTTGCCATCAGAAAAGGGGAGGGTATGTGTTTGAGACACATTGTATTTTCCCACGTCTTGCGTTTTGCTCAAGAGGGTCTTAAAAGTTTAGAACACATCTTAAATACAGTATTCAGTAGAGATTTTGATGTTCCTCAGATGGAAAGGTGCTCAGCAAAGCCGGCTGCCCCCAGCCCTGAGTCATTAGAAGGAGGCCCTCCGGAGTCACGCCTTTGGGCCAGAAAGGGAGAACAGGCTGTGGCTTTCCCTTAGCTTTTCTCAGGACTTCCCTGAAGCTAAAGTGTAACCTCTTGTACTCATGTACAGTCATTTCTCCAAAATAACATTGTAAAGCAATACTCTGGTTCCACCGTCCTTTTCTGCCTTAATCTCATTAATGCTAGTAAATAGGTACTCTCAAACATGACCAAAAGTCAATACTGGGGATAAAAGGACCAACCTGAGGGTCCCACTCATGAAGCTGGCGCAGCTGAGGGGAAACCTGAGGGCAGTTCTAGGCCTTGCCAGCCTGTCAGCCTGAGGTGTAGGAATAGGGCGTGACTAAGGCTGACTGGCAAGGGAACACGACCTGAGGGAGTGGCATGGACCTGAGGTGCCAATTTCAAGTGCCACCTCTCTCACGTGGATAAATAGAAGCAACACAGGAAGCAAGTTTTCCTTTTCTTTTCTGCCATGCCGCCAGGGAAGGAGCGCTCTCCCTTTTCCCTCCTGTGGAAAATGGTGCCTGCCTACCCAATGCCACCACTATAGGCCTTTTTCGTGGTAACCCCTACCGTACCTTTTAAGCCTGATACATATTTTGCTGTTTCTATTGTTTATGCTCAACTTTCCTTTTCTTCTCTCTATAATTTTAAATAAAACTTTAGAACTACTTTTTGTCCCCCTCGTTCAATTCTTTGTTTGAGGAGGGGGGGAAGAACCAGGAATATTGGAACCTACCCAGTAACAGGGCCAGGTTCCCTATGACAGCTCTGGAGATCAGAAAGGGCACTATTGTTTAAGCATCAAGATTTTTGTTTAAGTCATTTAAGATGGTAGTCTTTTTAAAAATGGATTGCATGGCGTTTTTATAAAAAAAAATCTTAATTATAGTAAAAGATTCTTTGCTATTAGTCCTCAAAATACACCTCTGCTTCAAACACCAATTCTATTCTTCTTGCCACTTTCTGAAGCATTTCTGAAAGTTCTTTTGTGAGTATCTTTACAAAATATGATCAAAAACATGGCAAATGCTGCTGATCGATGCCATTCAACAAAAAGCCTCATAAAAACATGCTACAATGTGTCACCATCCACTTTATTCACTGGGTCTGACACCACTTGACTGCTGTCTCTTCTCCAAAGTCAAAATGACCATGAAAGGTAAACATATAGAATCTATTCAGGACATGGAGGCAGCCACGACGGCACAACTAAGGGACTTGGGAAATGAAACTTGCAGAACTGATTCAGAGAAGTGTGGTATAAATGACAGGATAAAAGTGTTCAAAGTGGAGCATTTTTTGAGGGATTTAATAGCAATACTTTACTGCAATAATTTTTTAAACACATTTTTTCATCACCCCTCATACTAAATATAATTGAAGATTTTCTTGATGGGGGGTCATTTTACAGATCATTTTAAGCATTTGAAAGCCAATTTTTTTGTGCTACACACTATCTAAGGTCATAGAAATATGAACAAGACCAGTAAACCCACAGCAAAGAATCCAGTCTGGTCAAAGAAGTGGAACTAATCAAGTGGTTACAGAATGGTCCTGATAACAAAATGAGTTTAAAGGATGGTTTGGGAATGCAGGAAGGTAACATCGAACTCTCATTATTAGCAAGGAAAATTGTTAGGAATACAGGTCAAGGGTTAATCAAAAAATTATTTCGTTCAAAAATAGTGATGATGGAGGGCCCCTATAAGCTGAGATTTAGCTATTGAAGACCTGCTCAGGGGAATTTCCCATAGTGTGAGGGGTGTGCACTGCTGAAGGGCGGAAAGGTTAGTGTGTCATGTGGAAGGGTCTGAATATGACCCCAAAGCTCTTTCACAGAATAAATCTATATAACACTCTCTGGAGATGTAAAAAATCTAATGGCATTTGAAGACAGTATACGATAGTTTTAAGTTTAAAGTATTATTAGATTAGTATATTACAGCTTGCTGCACAAGTTTCACTTTGTAATCTTTAATAATCCTTTTAAAAATTTATTTCCTTCAATAAGCAATACATGCTTTTTAATTTACCTTAATTAGGTAAGGAAAGCTCTGGTTTCTTGACCAATGCATTTAACACCAATCTTGTACTGTGGGTGTTTTGAGACCGAACACCTAATATAGACTTTTTGACTACATTTTACGGTAGCAAAAATAGATTAAAATTGTTTTTCCTGACCTATTGTCGGAATGTTTGCCTTTGCCATTAAAAAAAAAAACTGGTTTATTTTTGACATGTGCATGTTTATTTCTAAATGACAACTTTATAAATGGGTTTCGGGTTTTTTCAACTCTTCTCAGAAAGAACACATGGCAGGTATTATGGCCTATCTCCAGTGAACCAGACACAAATTTGTATGTAAGTTACTAATTTTCTGCAGTATCATATCTTCATGTGCTGTGTAAGTATAATATAATCACAATCTCTGGATCGGCTAGAATTATCTCAAAGAATTTGCAGAATGTTCTTATGTCTTTCAATAACTTGTCACTTTCATTGTGGGAATCTTACTGCATCCTATCTTTATCTATTAATTTATCCTGGATATAAATTTCAAAATGTATGACCAAAAATAAGAATAATTTAAAACCCTATAACGGCTAAAACCCTCCAAATGCTCCCCTTCTGACCTCATTTGCACAGGGCATGCCCTCTGGAAGGATGGAATGCTTCTGCTTTAACAGTCAGAATAACTAATTCCAATACTCAGATTTCAAATTCAGAAAACATAGAAACTGAAACAGAAAAAAGAAGCAAACTTTTTAAAGCATGAACTCTCTGGAATATCACCTGTTTGGGAAATACTGCTATTGAATGACTTTAAGCATAATTTATTTTGTATTAAAACAATGTTTCTGGCAACAGTGGGGATGAGTTAAGGACAGATGAGCCTGAAGCCAGAGAGACTAGAAAATAAGGCTACTGAAATAATCCCAGCAAGAATTAAAAACTGTCTGTGCCTGGCCAACAGCAAGGGTCAGTGGAATAATACTACTACATTGGGTCAACAGGAAGGATTTAGAAACTGGAGAAGTTTCATCTCTAATTCTACAAACACTTATTCATTAGGAACCACTTGAAGTGTGTTCAGCTATTTGCCCTGAACTAAATGGCCCCCGTGTTGCTGTGGATATTGATAGTCATGACTATTTTTTAATTTTTGCCCTTTGCTTGCATTCATTATTTAGTACACTTTATGTCCTCCTGTAGCATAAAACCACTTTCCTGTTAAATAATTGTGCAGGAGGAGACCGTGGATTTGGACAAGGTCCCCACACTGGGCTCAACAGACCAAACCAAGTATTTGAACAGTAACTTACCTGTAACTGGTCGCAAAAGGCTGTGTAGCCAATTAACTGATTACACTATAAACAATTTACTAAAAAGCTGTAACCAATTGACTGAACGATTGACTAAACCTGTAACCAAGTTGTTTTCTATGCCTCACTTGTTTTTCTAGAAATGCCGTCAGATGATCGTTGTTGAAATTCTTCAGACTTGCTCTGGCTCCAGAACCTTGCCCAAATTTGAGTCATTTTTTTGTTTGCTTTGCCCACATAAACATGACTAAATTTAATTGTTTGAAGGAAATTTTTTAGCATTCTACTTTTTTAATTCTAACCTGTTCTGAGTTCAGGAAAATAAATATCCAGTTTTGTTAGAATTGGTACAATGCAACAGTAACTAAGGCATTGCTGTGAGATTCGGCAGCATTCTTCCAAAAAAAAAAAAAAATCACATCAGTACTGGTGTGGGTTCTTTGTTTTGTTGTTGTTCGTTTTGGGTTTTTGCGTGTTTTTCTGTCTATTGATGTGTATGCTTTCTCATAGTATTCTCAGTTTAGGATCTGATCTAGTTGTTGCTCTGGAAATGGACCCAAAGATTGAGAATTCGAATGAATTGTTTCTTTATGGGTGAAGGAAAACACCAGCAGGGAGGTAGAAATTCTCCATGCTTCTCATTGATGTACCAAATGCCAAATACAGGCAGATGTGTTTTCAGCTTTTATTTACAACTTCACATGGGCCACCATGGCCACATAGAGAAAATACTGCAACTAAAGATGAATAGAAAGATCAAGGCAGAGAGAAGAATTGGTTTTCCAAGAAATAGCAATAATGGACACCTGAAGAGGGCATCCTTGAAGGTAACAGGTGTTGAAGTGGGAACTTTGGAGAGAAGCTTAGCATATGTTCCACCCTGGGTGAGGCCGGCTGCATCTCCACACAGGAGAGGCAATGAGAGAGCAGTTCCAGGCTCGCGGAAGCAGGTCAGTGAGCGCTATTAGAATCCCGGGCTCTCCCAGTTTGTGCAAACCTTTGATAACACCCCAGTCTTTGCCCCAACCATTTGCCTGGTAGGCTGATGGTTATTACACTGTCTTCGACTGGAGCAAGACTAGTCAGTATGGGGTTATAATTTGAGGTTCTTCCTGAAAGCTTTCAAGAACAGAGGCACTTAATTAAAAAAAATATTTTTTTAAAGTATTTTAAAGAGGCGCTCTGTGCCTCTACAGAGCCTCTTCATGTATCGAAATCCCTACAAGAATGGCACATTTACATGTTATATGAGACATTATCATTACCCAGAATCCATAGTTAACCTCAGGGTTCACTCTTGGGTTCTACAGGTTTGGATAAACAATATAACAACCCGTTCCCCCTCCCCATTACAGTATCATAGAGTATTTTTACCATCCTAAAAATCTTATGAGTGCAGTCTTATTCTAAAATCCGGACCATGCAGAGAAGGGTCATTACCTGGTCAGACTGACAGCCCTCTTAACAGGCAAACTTTAAGGTTGAATCGTTCTTCAACAAGGTAATCCCCCTAAACAAATTTTCTTCTGGGTTATTGCAAACTGCCTTTCCACTATCCACCCTCATAGTGTCCAAATAACTCTCTTCCGTGGGAAAAGCCATTGCCACACAGGAGCAGAAGCTGCTAATTGAAAACCCACCTACATTCCCGATCTTCTTTGAATGTAGCTATGACCATGTGATTAAGGTATTAAGGTCTGACGAATGAGAAGACATGTATATGGAATTCTAAGGCAACTCTTCCTTTGGTGGTGGGTTTTTTCATTTTAAAAATAAGTACTTATTTGCAGTCCATAATGATTACATTCGTCATGAGGAGTAGTTACACATACCTAACAATCTTAATTATTTCCCCTGCCACTCCATTCCTTCCATTTCTTGGCTGCCTTTCACAAATCCTCCCCTTCATCTTTTGTGTTGTCCAAGAATGCAGACATGGTATCACAATAATGGTCACAGCTCATTCAGATACTGGACTATATAATGACCTTGAAGGTACAAGCTATATGTTAAAGATGGAGGAACAAAACAATGGAAGAAGACTGACTCTGTCAACTAAGGGTTAAAATGACTCCTTAGTCTCTTCTCTTCCATCTTGTCTCATGCATTAAAGAAAATGACTGTTTCACTGATAAATAAGGCACCCACTTCTCTACCATCTGGATAATCTCTCTCGTATTGAGACTGACTTTTGCCTAAAAGTTACAATATTGTAAGCAATCAGTTAAATTTCCATCAGTCTGTTTTCCAAAGGAACTACTCAATAAAAATCAGACACAGGACTAAAGGAATCGTAAGATATTATTTGATCTCTGATACTTACAGTTTACAGAAATTATGTCAGAAAAGTAAGCATCTATGAAGAGTCAAATGTCTTTTTCTTTCATTTTGGTGCCAGGGATCGAACTCGGGGGCCTTGCCCTTTCTCTTAGGGGTAGTCTAGCTCTGGTACAATCTCATAGTGCAGTTGAGAATTCAGTCTCCTATCTCATCTCTCTGCTTCTGCTTGTTTAAAATATGGGGGATTAAACTCAGGCAGTACTGGGCTACATTCCCTTTATGTTTTTATCTTGAGACAGGGTCTCACTAAATTGCCCGGACTGGCCTCAAACATTGAGGTCCTCCTGTCTCAGCCTCCTGGGTAGCTGGGGTTATAGGCATGCTGCAACACGGTGTTCCAACTTCTGTAATACCCTTAGGTTGTAGGCTAATATTCATGGCTGCAAGATGGTGGCTGTACCTCTAACAATCTCATCAATCTTCCAGACAGGCAGAAGAAAGAGCCAAGCTTAAAAGGAACGTGTTAATGAGCCACTTTCAGCTTTTGAGATGAAGTGAGGGCATTGGGAGAATAGTAGTAAACTCTGGGGCCCATCCCTTGGCAATCCTAATTCAGCACAACCACATATGAAGGGCAGAGGAAAGATAAACTGAACAAGCCACCTGAGAAATAAGGGCGAGTTCTAGGAAATTAAACTCAGAAAAATAAATGCAACTTTTATGTATCACTCTTTACAGATTCCGATGAGACCAAGACTGTACGTTTTCTTATTAAATCCTCATTCCAAACCAACTGAATAAATTGAATAACTACAGATGTTAAAAGAAGATCTTAAGATTTTCTCACACAGGTGGCTAGAGGTGGGTCCAGGGCCATCTCCTTTCTTGTGGTCCTTGTTTTCCTTCTTTACTGATCCTCCAAGGGATTTCTTACTAAAAATATCCATAGCCCTCGCCACCAAAAGCCACTACGTGCACACCTGCCCCCAACCTGGGCACAGGAAAGTGCTCATTCTGCCCCCCTCTTTACAGAAGGCCTGGCTTGCTCGGTCACAGGGCCCTCTGGGTGAGACTCTTGGCTCTGCTGAGCAGAGGCCTCTCCAGCCCCAGGCTCAGACACATCTACTTTGAAACATGGGATAAAGCCTCCTGCAAGCTGTTGTTTCCCTGCACTTTGCAACAAAAACAAACACACGTATGTAGCTCCATGGGGCCCAAGGTGACCTTCCATCCAAGTGCTTCTGAACTGGCTTCCAAAGGGAGGAAAATAAGTGCTTTGTGCACAGCTCTTGGATGGTTTAATCATGACCTGAATTTCACATAAAGTGAGAGAGATTTGATGCAGTCCCAAATTTATTATGTAAGTTTTCCAAAGTATGCAAAAGAAGTTGAAACATGGTAACAAGCCCAGTAGATTTCCCGGTTCAACAATTACTTTCTGGTCCATTTGCTTCATCTATTCCTTTTTGTTAGTCTTCCATTTTTATCTATATTTCCTCAAGCAAATCCCGTCCCTAGGTCATTTCACTCCTGAATCTTTCCATATGTATTTTTAACGAATACAGACATTTTCATATATAAACCCAAGATCATGACAACCAGCGGCATCGACAGCAACTCTACGTTCAAATTTTCAATTGGCTCAAAAATGTCTTTTGTAGAATTGATCTCTTCAAAATGAGATCTAAACAAAATCCAAAATACTGCATTTGACTGTCAGGTTGAAGTTTCTTCTTCTAACCTACAGTAGTCAACAAGCCCCCCAATTTCTTTAGTTCCTCAGACATGCTCTTTGTCACCTTCAGGTTTCTACACTTTTTGTTGCTGTTTCAGCCCAAAAGATGTGCCATGACCTCAAAATCAAGGACTTCCTTCTGTCAAGTGTCCCTCTGTCGCACCTTCTACCATAACCTTGTTAGGAGAAGGCTCTGATCCCCCAGCTTTAGGTGAACACGAGGTGTTGTGTTTCTAACATGCTCCCTGGTGCCGTCCGTGCTGCCCGCCTGAGGATCCCCCCCCAAGTGTGGAAAAACGAGGTCGCTCCCTGCTGCCTCGGCCATTAACCCTGTCACACCCTAAACTCACAGCTTCTTCAAATATCAGTCTTCCCTCTAGACCAAGGCTTGGCAAGCAACTGGAGCTACTGGACAGCTGTGCCCACTTGTTTTGTGTCTTGTACGTGACTATTTTCAGCGTTGAATGGCTGTGAGAGAAAACATGCCCCACAGAGCCTGAGATATTTCCCATCTGGCACTTCATGGGAAAAGTTTGCCAACTTTTGCTCCAGACTGTAGTCTAGGAATGATAGCTTTAAGAGAGAACCTTCTATTGAATATTACCTTTCTTTTACTTAGTATCTATTATACTTTTGGAAAGGAAAAAGAGAAGAAAGGGAAAAGGGAAAAATGTAAATAAAGCTACTATAAATAGGGAAGGGAGGGGTGGGGAGGGGGGAACCAAGATTATATCATGTACAGGTACAAATTAACTATGATGAATGTGATCACTATGTATACAATGTACCAATACGTGTTCTTGGTAAATAAAAAAAGAGAACCTTGTAGAGCTTTCAGTGATAACAAACAGCAGGCTGTGGCATGCATACTGTAAGTTCACCACCATGGATAATAAACCCACCTTGAAACCATTGTTTTTCTGCCCTTTCCAAGAAAAATAAATTTGCAGACATCTACCAGGATTGGCATGACCTTCTGGCAAATCTCGAGAACCAGGCAAAGACTTCACACACAGTAGGCAGTCCATAAGTAGTTGGTGAGTCAGTGGCTTTGACTGTTGATAACAGTATCTGATCACAATACGCCAGGTGTTAGACTAAATGTCTTACATGCAGCCTCTCCGTTCCATCACCACACTAATCCTAGGTGGGCAGCGGCACTCTGACGTTTCAGGTGAAGATACACATGGGCTTTGAAGTTCCTTTCCTGCCCAGGTTTAAAGAGGTAACGGCCCCACTCCACTCCACATTAAAGACTGAAGAAGTTGTCTGCAGCAAGCCAAGCAAAACCTGTTTCTCGTGAGCCCACCTGAGGCAAGCTGAGTCAAGTCTCTGAAAATGGCTACTAACAGGACTGAGCTATTCAAAATATTCTTAGTGTTTAAATGTAAAGACGCCAGGTCAATTGAACATAGACAAGATGCCTTCTTTGTAGTAAATATTACCCAGTTACAATGGGCTCAGCTACTCTCCTTTGGAGCCCAAAGCAGGGTCTGTACTTAAGGGGATAACATTGTAAGATTGTAAAGCAGCTGTGGTTCCTTTTCCTGGGGCTCTTTCCTCCCCCGGCAAACCTCAGTATAGCACACGACATAGCCCTAAACCACTGTACACACTTTTTATTGTTTAAACCCTTATTCTGACAAAAGCCAAAGGATGTTGAAGGGACTTAGCCAGTGTTATTCTAGGAGTAAAATGCAACGTTCCAGTGTAGTGAGAAAGACAAATTGAAAGAGACGGGGGAAGTATGAGACAAAGTAATAGAGAATGGTGGAAAACAGAAAAACGCATGTAAGATGGGTAAGGACCCACCAGAGAAACCAAACAAGCCCAGAAGGGAGTGGTGAGGAATGCGTTTGAGAAAAATCCTGTGATTGTGATTCTAACATGCACATTGATTGCTGTATTTAAGAGCATATAGATCTTATAGAAAAAAAATTTGGAGATATTACACCCTTTTGTTCTTATTGGTTGTGATCGTTGGAGAGGTTTTAGTGAAAAAACTCCTATTTTTGATTTGGAGAATAACACATCTAGTCTTAAAATTTTCTTTTGAAAAGAGCATTTCCTTGCCTTTGTGGAAAATTCTGTAGCTCCAAATGTTAAGCTCAATTGTAATTTTGGTCAGAGTCCTCTTCATGATGAAATTTGACCACACCCCGTTCTCTAGAGATTCAGAAAGGATGCAGATATCATTGGCTAATTTTACAATTTAACAAGGATTCCCTTGAACTCCACTTTTGGGAAGTATACAGTAACAGAAACTGGATTAACCCTCCAACCTGAAGTAATTAAGAAAGTGGACAAAATACATGAAACAATGACTTTCAGGTGCACCGTACATCAGAAAACGAAGCACAGTGATTCCCAAGAGACATTGAGCTCTAAAACTTCCCAGCTTCCTGTCCTGAGAGTTTCTAAGACATGATGTGGGGAGAGGGAAACAAACCAGACTGTAACGGACTCTTGATGTGAAGAGATTGAGCCAAGAGCCTGATGAGAGATCAAGGCAGCTAGAGCCAGGAGTACAGTATGCACCAGAAAGGAGGCTGCTGCACAGAGAGAGAAATCTGGAGGTTAGCAGAGTGTCTGATGTGAGAATTCAGCAATGCATGAATCATCACATTTAGGTCAGGAAACAACCCAAGGCCGGTGGAAAAAAAACCACTTTTTAAAGCATTAGATGGAAGAGTTGCAGCCTCAGAATAGATTGGGCCTTGGATGGATGATTTTAGAAGTGTCTTTGGAACAGTTGATCCATCAAGAGAATCTTAAAGTAAAATCTGAAAGGATCAAAGTATTTCTGAGTAATTTAGTTATATCCCAAAACTAAGCTTAACCATAGTTTTGGGAAGATACACATTACCCCACATCCACAATGTCAAATTCATGATGTCTCCAGGCATCCAAAGGAGCAGGCTGAAGGTTTAACTCGGCGGTAGAGTGCTTGTCTGGCTAATCTCCAGCAGCACACACACTCAAAGGTAAGTGTGTGGAAGAAATTATTAGATGAAACTAGTGGCAGATTAGACATTTGATTAAAAAAAATAGTGAACTTGAAACAGGACAGTAGAAACTACCAAATGAAATAGAAAAGAGCTGTGAGACAACTTCAGGTGACCTAAGAATACGTAATTTGGAGTCAGAAGGCAGAGACTGTCAGATTGAAAAGGGGGAAAAAAAAAAGCTAGAAATATAAGAAGCACACATTCAAGTAGTTTAAAAGTTGAAGGACAGATAAAGCATGGTTACCATGCTATACTAATTGAAAGAAACGTGGAGTAGATGAATATTGGTAATATTCAGAGTGAAGCGTTTTACCAACGGCAAAGGAGGCCATTTCATACTGAAGACACTTACCAAACGACATAGCAATAATAAAAGTTTATACATCTAATAACAGTTTCAAAAAGCATGAAATTAAAAGCTCATAGAACTGCAAGGTTACATAAATCTATACCTATAGTCTGGGTTTAATGCTCCTCTCTCAATAACTAATAGAAATAGAGATGACTTGAATACAGACAGAAAAGACTTGAGCAACACCAATAAACCAACTTGATTTGGTGTACATTTCCATCCAACAACAGCAGGATTTATATTTTCTCAAGTGCACAAAGAAAAGTTATGATCCACCATAATCAGGATCATAAAACAAGTCTCATTAAACTGAAAATGATTCAAATTGCATAAAAATATGATCTCTAACCATAACAAATTAAATTAGAAAGATCTCTGGAAAATCTCCCGTTATTTTAAAATTAAATAACAAACATCTAAATCCATGACTCAGAAGAAATTGGAAGGAAAATTGGGAAGTATTTTGAACTGAATAAAAAGAAAACACAACCTATCAAAAATGTAGGGAATGCTACAAAAAGTACTGTATTAGAGAAACTTCATAGCGTTGAATCCAAGTCAGAAAAGAATAAAGGGATCATATCAATAACCTAAATTTCTGCCTTAAAGAACTGGAAAAATAAGAAAAGGGGAGCTGTGAGACAACTATAAGTGACTTTAGTAAATATGTAACTTGGAGTTAAAGGTCAGAGAATTGTCAGGTTGATGTCTAAAAAAAATCAAACACATTCACTTTAAAGGTGTGAGAATTTATATCTGGTTTAATTACCCTTTTATTTTTAAACAGAAGAACCTTGAAATCATAAGGCAAAAAGCAATGAAATAAACACAATGGAGAAAGTAAGTCAAAATTTGTAAACCTTCTAGCCAGACTAATCGGGGAAAAATAAAGCAGAGGTTACCAATATCAAAATGAGATCGGCGCTGGGTATTTAGCTCAAGTGGTAGAGTGTTTGCCTAACAAGCACTGAGGCCCTGAGTTCAACTCCTGATACCAAAACAAAACAAAAAAATTGACTACATCATTGCACATTCCATAGATCTTAAATAAGAAAATACCCAAAATGGAGTAAGTTAGGGCAAGATATTTTGCCAGAGCATGTAGATGGAAGACAAATAAGCATGTGAAGAGATAGTCAAAAACCTTCAGTTATTTAGGGGCATGCAAATTAAAACTATGAGGAGATGCCATTGTACATTTTTTTAGAATGATCAAAAGTAAAAGGTTGTGGTCTTAACAAATGTTGGCAAACATGTTGAGAAACAGGAGCTCTCAAACACTACTAGTGAGAATGTAAAGCAGTAAATCAGTCTGAAAAATGGGGGGGTGGATTGTGAAGTGCTGTGTACTTGAACCAAGCCTCTGAGGAATGTGATCGTCATGTACTACAAATGTGTGTATATATACATATATATACACATGAGATAGATATATATGTATATATGAGATATATAGGAGATGTCGTCCAAGAGATGCTGGGAAGGGAGAAGGGGGTTAAACAAAAAGAATTAAGAAATGGCATGTACATGTACCCAAATCTCCATGATGAAAGTAATCATTGTGTACTGCAAAACATATCAATAAAATTAAAACAACAAAGTTGTCAGTTTCTGGAAAAAGATAACCTACTACAGGACCTAGGCTTTCTATTCATTGGTATTTACCCAAGAGATGTAAACGAGTTTATCCACACAGATTTACACATAAATGTTTACAGCAGCTTTACTTTTAATAGCCCCAAACTAGAAATAATCCACATGAATCCAAAATGTTCATCAATAAATAAATGAACAATTATAGAACAGCCATATAATGGAATACTCAGCAATAATTTTTTGCATAATATGAATAAATCTCAAAATATGTCAAGCGAAAGGAATACATATGGTAACATTCCACTTGCATAAAATTTTTAAAAATGTAAAATAATGGTGGAAAGCAGATTAGCAGTAACCTAGAGGGAAAAGGGTATGTGTAGCAACAGGAAATGGGGTTTACACGAAAGCAGAAACTCGTCAGGATGGAAGATACGTTTACATTCTTGATTGTGGTGATAATTTCCCAGATACACATTTTAGTTACTTTAAAACTGTGGTTTATTGTATGTGAATTATTCAGTAAATTTGTTTTTTTAAATACTTATTGCAAAGGAGCAAAAGTAGGATAGAGATATATGAGGTCATAAACAACGCTGAATTAAAAAGATAAATCAGTCCCCAGAGATACTGTGAATTGGCTGCAGTTCTGTTTGTCTTTTCCCCCCCAGTACTGGAGATTGAACCCAGGGTCTCAAGCATGCTGGACAAGTGCTCTACCATCGAACCACACCCCCAGCCCTAGGTTGCGTTTTCTACATGAAGCTTTCTTTCCTGCCTACATAGAACCCATTTTCCTTCGCCCCTGGCGTCCTGTGCTAGTTTTTTATTCACCTAGTATTTGTGCATTTCTCCATCCTTTTCCCAACAATATCATCCTGTCAGTGATTCCTCCTCTTATTTTCTCTTTTTCCTCCTCATAGAACCTATTCTTCTCAGTTCAGATAAATGACTTACTAACTCGCACAGAATTTAAAACAAGCCAATGAACACCAAAAGCAAGTCATTGTCTTTCTTAGTGTTGCCCCCCTCATGTGATAGTTGCATTCGTGAACTGCTGTTATCCAAAATAGTTCAATATTACTGGTGGAATTTTAGGCAAGGTAATACTCTGGGACATAGGAGATTTTCTGGCTCTTATACTTTATATCCGCCTTTGATTAACTGATATTCCCGATGCCCTTCTCTGACTGGTTAAAATCATTTTATATGGACTCTGAAGACAGGGCTATTTTGCAGCTTTGGCCACTGTTCTTCCTCATAAATATACATGACTGCATGTTGGGTTCCAGATGAGACTGGAACCGATGAGGTCAAAACTCCAGAATGTTTTTCTAGTGATTAAGAACAAAGAGTCCCAGAAATCTCATCTCCTGAGGGTCAATCCCAGGAGAACACTACCCTCATTTTTAGATAGTAAATTAAGTCCTGGGCGTGAGTCCTAGAAATATTCTGAAGTGTTTGCAATACACCCAGAATCTGAGGCCAAGAGCCTAGAAAGATGTAAAGATCTCAGAGATGCCAGTTTTGTTCCCCATACTCGGTTAAAATGCATGTGTCATTGGGCTGGCATGCCAGTCTCTTTGGTGGGTGATAGGGGCACAGGTGTAAGACCGACCACTCCTGGCCTTAATGAATTTGAAGTCTAGAGGAGAAAAACTCACGTCCAGGAAGAGCTCCAGGTGTGGTGTTAGAGGTTGCCCTGAGTGTGGGGCCGGACCACCCGCCAAGGGAAGGGCTTCCTGGACAAGGCAATATTCAGGGCTTTAAAGGATGATGAATCAAAGAAAAAGGAGTTTTATGCTTCCGGTATAGTGTAGATCATGGTTTTGGAGGAGAATACGTAATATATTTGAAAATATTAGAGATGTACAGCATGAATGAAGCAACGAAGGAAGAAAGTAATTGAAAATGAGGGATCGGGGAGGGGGGAGTAGGACAGGTAAAGAATTTTGATCTTCACACTAAGAACCACGAGGAGGTAGTGGAAGGATCTGGGAAGTGAAGGATCATGACCGGATGTGCGTTTCATTCAGACTGCAGTAGATTTGAGCCCGCCGAGGCGCCCTGTTGCCACAGTGGCTTGGAGCTGGGCACCCTTCTGCCTGTGGCCTCTATTAGCTGTGAAGTCGTTGAACCTCTGAGTCTCTGCTTCTTGTCTATAAAAGGATAAGGGTGATCTTGTGGGCCTGTCACAAGCATTACATTGGTTAGTACATGCAGAACATTTTGCATCATGCTTGTCATTTAGAAAAGACTCAAAAGATCACTACTGCTTAGGTTAGTTTTAAGACTCTCAAACATTAGCACGTCTGCAGCTGAGTTCTCCCCCGACCCCAAAGAGGCTGTAGAGGCAGAATGCCAAAATCTCCTCATTAGCATAAGAGTGAGCCAGCCTGCCCCTCCCCAGCAGGTCTCAAACCTTAGCACTAAGTAGAGAGGAGAAAAATCACAAGGGTGACCAGAGATAAAGATATTTCATAAAGAGAAAAAAGGTCAGCTCATTAAGAAGATATAATAATCCTAAATTATCATGTACATCATAATAGTTTTAAAATACAGGAAGCAAATTTGACAGAACTAAAAAAAAAAAAGCAAATCCATGATCACAGGAACTTCAGCTTTCACCTTTTAATGATAGATCAAGTAGATCTTCTAAAATGGGTAATATAAGCTGGGTGTGGTGACACACACATTGGTAATCCCAACACTTGGGAAGCTGAGGCAGGAGTATTGCTATGAGTTAGAGGCCAACCAGGGCTACACAGTTAGTTCAAAATCAACCTGAACTACATAGTGAGACCCTGTCTCAGAAAAACAACCACTAAAAAAAAAGTGTGTGTGTGTGTGTGTGTGTGTGTGTGTATATGTGTGTGTGATCTAAACGCTATCAACAAATTCAGCCTAGCATTTACTGAATGCAGCTGCAAAGATGTTAGACTATCCTCTCAAGTTGTTATGGTTTGTGTCTAGATGTCCCCCCAAAGCCTCAGGTAGTCATAGGTGGGGCTGGATCTAGAGTGTGTGATTACTAAATTAGTCCACTGCTTGGTTTGGCATAGTTCTGCTGGGATCAAGGATGTGACGCTAGGATTTAAGGGTATTAGGAGTGCTACCCACCCTAAAGCCCAAGTAGCCTGGACCAAAATATAAGGGACGGAAGGAGGCTTGCCTCACCCCTTGCTTAACCTTGCTGCCTTCTGCCTGTCTGCCATGCCGCCCTGACACGGATCCTCTACAAACTGAGCTAAACCTTTCCCCCTTCCATTCTGGGTGTTGGGTATTTTGTCTCAGCAATGAGAGAAAAGTAACTAAGACACAAGTATATATAGAACAGCCCCAAAACAGACTCTTAAAAATAAATTATACCTTCCCAAAGTCATTGTTTGAAAAATTAATAAAACTAATGTAGACTAATACTGAAAAAAACAGAAAGCTCCAATATCCAGAGTAAGAGATAACTACAAATGCTATACATTGAAAGATAATAAATGAATTTAAGAAAAAATTTTATACCGATAGTACAAGTTTACAAAGATATAAAAAGAAATGCAAAATCTACAAAGAAACTGTGAAATAGTTACTACAAGCGTTTCCACAAAGAAGACTCCAGACACAGATGGATTCACTAGTAGGTTGTAACAAACACTTTAAAGAAAACTACCCCCAAAAAAAACCTTTCAGAAAAATAGAAACATTTCCCAAATTGTTCTTTGAGACCAGCATAACTCTGATGCCAAAACTGACAGAGATGTTAAAAGAAAGAGAAGTTAGACTAAAAAACACTCATAAACCTACTCAAATCTTTAACAAAATACAAAATCCAATATATACGATAGTAATCTGCCATGCACCAAGTGGCTTTGAACCCAAGATTAGTTTGAATACTCTAAAACAAATTGGCAGAAAAAAGAAAAACACATTTTCTGTCAATTTATGAAATTGGCAGAAAAAAATATTAGTCATCTCGTATGTGCAGAAAAATTATTTGATGAAATTCAACATGGATTCATGATAACGCTTGGCAACCTAGGAAAAAATGGAAATTTTTTGGTATAACAGCATCTACAAAGCATCAATAACAATATGAGTGTATTTAGTGCCAATGAACCGTACACTTAATGATTAAAACAGTAAAGTTTGTTACATATATTTTGCCACATGATTCTCCAATTTGGACAGCCTTATTTTTCAGTCTTATCCTGCATCTCACTTGCCTTCTCCTGAGAGCAAGCCTTCTATAAATACACCCTGTGTGTCAGAATCCTGTCTACACTCTCCTCATAGGGAATCCAACCTATAACAAATACTGATATCCTACTGATGGGACTTTAAGGCCAATATAAAGAGGAACACTCCCTAATCTCTTTAAAATGCTCAAACAGCCAGGAAGCTCTCAAAATAGTAAATTTGTATTACTTCCAGCAATACGGCCTTAAGACATTAATAGAAATATAAGGCAAAATCTATCAACCCACTATCTCAATGACCAATAAAATAGAACAAAAACAGAAGTTTTAAACATATTAAATTGGTCATCTAGCCTCTGTTCTTGCTTCATTCCAGGCATTCTGAGCACTACTTTGTTTCAAGTAGGTTTAACTCCTACAAGGTGTATTTCAAATCATAGCATCAATTTATATTCTACCCAGGGGCACCTCTGGCCAGAGATGAGGCAAAAGGAAGAAAGAGACCCTTTTCTCTTCTTCCTCCCACTTCTGTTTCTGATGGCAAAATCCAACAACAGATAATTCTGCGTTCCTGGCTTCCTGTTGAAGCAGTGAGAGTCCAGTGGGGGTGGAGGTGTTTGCACCCTGGCAGCCTCGGTGGACAGTTCTCATAGGACTGGCTCTAGGAAAAACAAAGGATGCACCAGAAGCTTCAGTGGCACAGCTCTGGCTCTAGAACAGCAAAAGCTAGAAGTGGGTAACAACTCGGACTTCTGAGCACCCAGTGTTTCTGTCAGTGTATGAGGTCCTGATGTGTGTGCCAGGCAACAGTAATGGTTCTCATCGCAGCATAGGTGTGCTAGCATCCTCAGCTGTGCAGAGATCCTGGACTCTCTGAATGAAATAATTTTAGCTTTTTCCCTATGAAAGAGGAGATGCTAATTTTTTTTTTGCAATTACTAAGCCCTCTTCCGTCCCTTTTTCCCTTTTAATAAATTTATAACCAATCTCCTATATTAAAATCCCTACACTGGAGATACCTTGAATGGTTTTCATTTTCCTGGATGGGTCCATCCCTGGATGCCCACTTTCTGGTTTGGGCTGCCTTGAGCAGTCCAGGCAGAGAGACTCAAAGGGAAAGAGAGATGTGGGGGGATGCACCCTAATTTGGTGCTACTTTGAATTTGGTCTTCACCACCAATTTCCTTGCTACATTTACTTCTCAGAGTCCTCACACATCAATTTCAAGTATTCTATCCCAGTTTCAAAGTTGCATTCAGTGAGAGAGAGAAGGTATACACGTCTGTCTTACTTGGAACTAGAAATCTGGCTCTTTACACCTTGCTTTTCCCCATCCTCAATGACCCAAAATAATGGCCACTACTCCAGATTTTATGCCTATACATCCAGCAGGAAGGGAGGGGAAGAGATGAGGCGGCATCTCTCTTCCACCCACAGACTTCTAAAAGTCTCACACTATGCTTCCTAGAAATATTTAGGGCTTCTTAACAGACAGTTACTTCAAAAGTCCTCAACAAGCTGCAGTGAGAACTTTATTCCACCTAATTATGTGCCCAGTTAAGAAATGTGGCTTATTAATAAGGAATAAAAGAATATGTGGGGTTAAGCAGCAGTGTCATACATTCCTAGTTGCTTGAATTTCTTGCTCTAATCCTTGCCTCTTAAAAATATCCAAAGAGTGGTTAGAGCACTTGCCTTCCCAGCACCAAAAAAAAAAAAAAAAAAAAAAAATCCAAAGAGCTAGGGTTTAGCTCAATGGTAGAGTACTTGCTTGGCATTGGTGAGGTTTTATCTTCACCACTGCAAAAGAAAATCCCAAACTGTCCAGAACTGAAGTTGGTCTAAATATATTACAGAAGATGGAGATGGAGAATTATTGCAGAATAATCCATTCTGCTCTGAATTTACTTATCTCTCTCAAGTGCGCTGTATGAAGGACTTGAGGGCAGCTGTGATTGTGAATCAGACTAGGACTATTTTTGCCACCCCTCCTCCTGTCCCTAAAGGCTTCACCCTACCTGTAGATCTGATAACACTTGAGTTTGACGAGAAGAGTGTAGCAAGGCTGTCCCTTTACTTTCCTCATAGATACATAAATTTATTGTAAATTTTAATGATATAAAGATATATGGCAGGGGGAACGGAACAGAGGACAAGAGAAATAAGAAACGGAAGGAAAAAATGGAAACAAAGCTTTTGTAAATAGGGAGGGAGGAGGGGGGAGGGGAAGGGAAAAAAAAAGCAACAAGATATATCATGTACAGGTACAAATTCCCTATGATGCATGTTATCACTATATGTACATCTAAAATGTACCATTAAAATAAAATTTAAAAAAATATGGCAAATAAATTACATATAAAAATCATAATTTTATTGTAAATTCCAGTTAGTCGATGAATTGCTAAGGGTTTTCACTAATTTTAACTGAACTCTTGTATCCGGTTAATATATGGTTGCAATTATACTAGACATGAACATTGGTTGATATTTTTGTGTTAATGAAGAAAATGAAAGTAAAAATATGAAAGTATTTCAGAACTTGACTGTCAAAGTTACAAAGAGTAACTCTGACAAATCAGAATATAATTTTGAATGCCGGAAGACTATTTTCTCAATTAGCACATGCCAATTTTCATGGTATAAATATTCCCACTCTGGCCAGTTTTAGTCTAGTTAGTAACATGACATCACTGAGCACAGGAACTGGGAAGAGACGAAAAGTTGCTTACCATTACAAACTATTTGTACTGTGCGTATGTACTAGTATAAAACAATCTCAAGGGCACAGATAAGAGTAAAGTAAGTAGGAAGTGATGCATTTTGAGTATTTTTAAAAAATAATTATATACTTATGTAATTTTCAATAGCCAGTGTGTTGAGCTACTGATTCATGAAATAGCTGACATTTCAGAGCTGGTTTTCATGAGTTAGAGCATGGTTTTCATGAACCAGCGCCACGACATGACTTCTCCCTGATGATCCCAATGGGCAGCCAGGATTGGAAACCCTGCTGTAGGAGAAAACAGAAGAGTCTGTTGCTCTAAGGCCTAAAACCCAGAATAATCTAACCAGCGTCTTCAACTCCAAGGCTGGTTCCATTTTACTTCCCTTTACTCCTATCTGGTAAGCATCTGTAACTATCCAAAGGGATAAGTGCTGCATTCTAGTTATCTATCAGGAAGAATCGTCTTTGTATTAGCGATAATTCAGCAACATGGTGAGAGTATCTAGTGTCTTCCCGCAAGAGCTGTCAGTCCCCCTAGGAGGGGGTGGGGGCGGCAGGCTTGTCAGGAGCTAAAGAAACCACCCTGCAAGCTTCTCTGAACCAAGCGGCCTTCTTCATGTCTTAAAAAATAACTCCTTGATTGTCCCTTCTGCGTAGGGAAGAGTCAGTCTCCCGGAGGATGCTGCTTTGCCCAACTCCAGCTATCATGAAGTGCACTGGTCAGACTCCCAAAAGCTGCCTTCTAAGCCTCTGTCTTTTCTCACCACTGTGCGGGAAACTCTTATCTCATTTAGAGGCTCTGCCTCCTGGTCTGTCTACAAAGGGGGTGATGCTTGCTCCATTTGTTGCTCCGGGTTGCAGAAAGGCTACAAGTATATAGCCCACCTGCAAATGATCCACAAATGGTTCAAAGTTGTATATCTCTCTGTAACAGGCCATGGCTGTTCCTTGGACTCCCCGTGACTGTTGAGGGGTAAAGTTATTCAATAATTAAGTGTGGGCTTCGAAAAATGTCTTTTCATTCTAGGTTTTACCATGACTGATTCAATGTCCCCAGATGGAAGACGTTCGTGTTGCTTCTAGTCTTTTGCTTTTACCGACAACACTGGAGTGAGCGTCTTCAGGGATATATCTAGTATGCGTGTGTATGTGTACTTGTGTATATGTGAGAAAATCCTAGAGCAGCATTTCTGGACCAAGCAGGATGTGCATTTAAAATTTTCATACATATTGCCAAGTGGTCTTTCAAGGAAGTGGCACTGTTTACACAACTTCCAATGAACGCGCCTTTGCTTGTTCCTTGCATTCCTTTTATTTTGATAGCTTTAAAATTTTACAATCCATCCATGCCCCTTAAAGTCACTTGTATTCATTTTTTGATGATTTTCCTGTTCATAGGCTTTGCCAGTTTTCTTTTGGATTATTGCATTGTCTTAGATTTATAGTAGCACCTTAGTTGTTTCTATTGAAGTTTGCCATTAACAAAGGAAGAATGTGCTGCTTTTGGAGTCAGATATGGGTTCAAATGTGAAATCCTTTACTAACTCTGAGGAAATGAATAAGCATTGGTTGAGGGAGTGTAGCTATGCGCCTTTCCTTTGGACAAGTTACACAGTCTCTGAGGCTCTGTTCCCTCATTATAATGTGTGGAAACGATTAAAAACAATCTTTCAGGATTTAGGGGAGCATTAAATAATATATAAGTGATTTAATTTAAAAAAAACTCTCCTACCTTTCCATGCCCCACTCGGGCCAGTCTAGAGCGAGTTTCCAGAACCAGCCTCTGTTTCTATAGCAGCCTCCACCAGGATCCAGAAACAAACCAGACCTTTGGCTTCTCACTTGTTGCCTGGAAGTTGGAGTAACCACCGGCCTTCCTTCTCCTTCCCCAGGGCTACCTGGGGAATTGCTGATGGCAGAGGGACATTCTCTGGCTGATGTGGCTCCCTGCAGTCCTGAGAATGTGCTGCAGCAGTCCATCTTCTCATTGTTCTTTGCGAATGCAAGATGCTTCTGCATGTTAATTGCTGAGGTCCTTGTACTTTAAATTAATCTAGTTGATAACAGAGACTTCAGTTCACTTCATCAAACTGCTTATTGGTCCTGTGGCTCTAAGTACATGTACATTAGAAAGGTCAGGCTTCTTTTGGTCTTCAAAATCTTTAAGGGTTTAATTATGTCCACTGTTTTTCTCCCCCTCCAAGTTCCCTTATTTGGTGTTATTGTTTGGGGGATGTAGTTTTCTTGTGGCTTTGCCTTGGTTTTTATTAATTTCCTACGGCTATGTACTGCCTTTTCCCTATCTCACAGTAACTGCTAGCCCAAACATGTGAAACACTTTGCATTTCCTTGAACCTCAACCCAAGATTTCGGCCATTTACACAAAAACCTCCCTCAACCAATACACGCTTAGCCCTTGTGGGGGGTTGATGAACTCAAGAATCCTGCCAGGGAGGCAGCTTCATTTACTTTGAGGCCCTTTATGTTTGAAACAATCTCCTTATTGGAGTCAAAAGTCCACCCTTCTCTAACTTCAGCCATGGCATCCGGGTTTTTCCATAGTAACCCCACCGCCTCTTGTAAGATGGTATTTCCCAACATTTTCTAGTAAGAACTGCCTGGGGTGCTTGTTAAAGAACAATTCAAAGTATATTCTCTAGTCCTACACCTTAATTCTATCAAACCCGAGATTCCATATTTTTGAGCAGGCTCCCCAGGTGATTTTCTTGATGAAAACATTTTTCTACAAGATTAAACTGCCTACATTTGAAGGCTATTAATGTCTATTTTTAAACTTCTTTTTTCCCCACAATGAAATTTCCTTGTTCCTATAACCAAACCTAATAAATTATCTCCCAACTGCCTTCCAATGTGTTTGTCCTTCAATACAAACAGGCCCCTGTAGTTGCCTACCAATATACGATGCCCATATGTGAAAAGTCTTCATGTGTTCTTTCTATTAATGTATTCATTCTATGTACATATTATTGACAGGCTTCGTGTAAGGCATTGAAAACAAAGGACAAGATAATGACGGTTTCTGTACTGTGGGAGGGGTGAAGAGACAGCTCTAAAAATGTATTATTTAAATTCAGCCTAAAGGATGAGAAGGAGCTAATAATATCAAGAATGCTGGGGAGAAGGGAGAGGACAAAGCTTTCAGTAGTCAAGAAACTGACGCATCCCAAGAACTCCAAGAAAACTAGTGCAGCCAGAGCATGGAGTACATGAAAGAGAATTACAGTGAAGTTAAGAGAGAAACAAACTAAACCGTCACCTGAGACATAATCACAATAAACTCAAGTTCAGGTTCTATTCTCTAAGAAGTATGGAGCCACCAGAGGACTTAAAGATGGGCACGGCATGATCTGGCTTTCATTTTAAAGTCTGTCTTCAGAACTTCTTATATGAAACACAGTTACGCAAATCAGTCTTTTTCTTCTCCTGGATATTATGTGGAAGCAATGAAAAGAATGGAGGAAAACTACAAACCCAATTTTAGCTGTAGTAGGGATCCAATACAATTAATGGGCTTTAAATATGTTAAAATACAGCCCCAGAGCAATTAACATAGGGCAGAAAGACAAGAAATAAAGATTTGTGAAAGAGTTCAGAGGTATCAGAAGAAAGGACCTTACTGTGCCCTTCCTGAAAGTGAAGGGCACCCAAAGTGCAAAGCTGTCTCTTTATATACTGAGGAGGGAGTGTTGGGGATTGTCTCTTATTTTTATAATGCAAGTATGGAAATAAGGATAAACAGGGCTAGTGACAGATGTTGCCCTGGGTCTGTGTGCAAGGTATCCAGTCAGAACAGTGAAGACGGGCCACACAAAGGCCCCCTCAGGCAAGCCATATTTGCAGGAAGCAGTCTGCCCATGAGGATTTTAGAGAGAGCCCTTGGATTTAAAGCCCAGAAAATTCCTTGCTGCTCTGCTACCAAGCAATCTCCTGCAAATAGCTTCCATAAAAAATGTACCTCCATCAAAGGTGAATAATAATAAAGAAATGGATACCATATTGATTGATACAAAGATGCAATAAGGAAAAATGAAAAATAACACAGGAATTTACCAACAATAAAATTGTCAGCAGAAAAAATGTTAGTCAACTAGTTGGAAATCATTAGCAAATATTTTGCCAAAGATTAGAATAACCTAATGAATAGTTGCTTCTATAAAGAAAAGTCCACAAAGCACAACATCCAAAATAAAGGGAAGAGATGGCAAAACTTCAGCAGGAGATAAAATTTGAGCTAGCAAAACTCAGGACAATATCTGACAGGGAAAAAATTGGGAAGACAATTTCAGAAAAACATAAACACCAAAGACAGACAGACATTAAAAACAGAATAAAATGAAACAAAGGAATGACAAGAATCAGAGAAAATACAATGAATGTAAGGACACATTAACTAAACATAATGAAAATTGTGAAGGATCTAGAGAGAGATGGGTGGCAGGGTGGGAGGAGGTGGGTGGGAAGGGGAAGGAGAATAAAGAATCAAGATAAGTTATATACATGTATCTACTCCCTTAAAATGAATGTAAACTTCATGTATTGCAAACATGTTCTAATAAGATTTTTTAAAAGAATTAAACCATGATATAGAGAACAGGACAAAGAAACCCTAAATAGTTTTACTTGGAAGAATAAAGAAAAGCAAGACAATGAACAGGACTTTTAAAGTTAAACCTCAAGAGATATTGTTCCTGAATCTTAAATTTGTGTATTAAAATATAACATGCCTCAGGTCAAGAAAAATATTAGGTGGAATATTAAATGTAATTGTTCCTGCCAATGTAAAAATAACACAATAAAGAATGAGAGAGAGGAGAAATGAGTTAGGGGATAAATTAAGTTCATAGGTGGCCTTATCTATCAAAAGGAAAGAAATATTCAAAATTTAAATCAACAATAGAAGTGTAAGTATATGTGTAACAATTTGAAAGAAATTCTAGAATAATGCTGTCAAATCAAGTGATGGAGAAGGGAAGAGGAAGTAAAAGGAAGCATATTAACTTCTTCACTTCTCTCTAAGGAATTGATATTTTCTAAAGAAATAAAAGAGTTAGGCCATTAAACTGAATTACAGTCATAATCTATGTTTAGATGTTCTTATGAATACCAGAAATACTACAGAGAGAACCAATGCAAATGAAAAGGGCCAAACAGGAAATTGCATTCTGACCATCTAGAGGCAGCAGTGCAGGAGCGAGGCACCGAAGGCGTGCTCTGGAAGGAGAAACAGGTACATCGCGACGGGGGCAGCAAAGAAAGTCTGATAGGGCAAAGCAAACTGAAGGAGAAACTTGCTAGACCCAGAATGAGTATGGGCGTTGGAGGGGAAGCCAGACTACCCCTGGACCATGAGCACCCCAGGTCTGACTTACATAGCTTTTTGATTTTGTTTTGTTTTTTAAGAGGCCTCACCATGTAGCTCAGGTTGGTCTTGAACTCATGACAATCCTCCTGCCTCGGCTTCTCGAGTTGCTGGGATTACAGGCATATGCCTCCACACCAGCTATACACGGCATCTCCGGAGAGGATTTATTCCCTGGATGGAAGAAGCCGGCCCTTCGGCAGAGGCCAGGCCACTGGAAAAGGCTCCTAAGCTTCCTACCCTCCCACCTGGGAAAGGGACGGACAAGAAGGAGATGTTCGCAGACAAAACCAGAAGAGAAACAAAAAGCCAGCAAGCAGTGTCTGAGAAAGCCCCGGAGGGCCCTGGAGAAAGCCACGAAGGAGCCCCGGATCCTGATCTGTGGAGAAGGCCGCAGTTGGGGGGTTAGGAGAACAGGCCGCACCTGCAAATGAATGAAGCCCTAGGGAGGTAAAGAATCGGACTGTCCCCTGCTCCCCCAGACCCCAGCACTGTGGTGCCCGTGGGATGCCCTGCTCATCGCTCACCGTCAGGTTCCCAGCAGGAGTCCCCACCACCCCCAGGCCCAGGCTGCTGAGTGCAGCGGCCAGGAGGTGCCCAAGTGGCAGAGGAGGAATGAGCTTTGTGGGAAGAAAAGAGCAAAGCACCACAGGCGGGGAGCCTGGAAGCGGCACCTTGGCCGTGGGCATCCCGTGGTGCCCTTATAAGAAGACTTCTAGGGGAGGACACAGAAGCAGCTGCAGGGTTGGTTGTGTGGGGAAGAGGGAGCAAAGATCCAACGAGGCCTTGGAGAAATCGGCAGAAAACAGTGTTACGCCTGCCATGCTGCAGCCTCCCCTCTCACCTGACCGGCTCTGGTCTCACTGCAAAGACCTCCACTTAGCAGGGCCCAGAGAGTGGCTTGCGGCAGGAAGGTGGCTCGAGTCCTCCCAGACCGCTGAGCCTCCCCTCTCACAGGCGGGCAGCTGAGCGGCTCACCGCGGGACGAGCTGAGACCTGCCGGCTGCAGAGGACCTGGCCGGGAGAAGCACCTTGGAGTGGCAGTGACCTCCGAGGAGGGCCGAGCTGCGGGAAGGAGCCAGACTCCCTCCGCAGGTCCGAGCTCCCAGCCCGTGAACGTGGGCACAGGCGCTCACTTGTTGAATTCAGACTGCAGTATACATAGGGCTGTGAGGACACTTTAATTTTGTGTTTTTACAACCGCAAGGGGTTTTTGTTTTATTTTTTGGTTGTCTTTTTTTCTTATTCCTTTCTCTCCTCTTTTCTTTTCCTCCTTTCACTTAGCACATATGTGTGAGAGAGGTATCTGTTCAAAGGAGAAAATAAGAATTGACCAATGATTTAAATAGTACCTTTAATGGGCAAGTCAGGGTAAGTCTCACCAAAACCTTGTTATAGAGGATCCAAAAATGAACTATTAGCATATTAAGAGATTCTGACATTCTCGCAGCTTCCCTCAGGCTCCAGTTACCCATCCCTCCCTTTGTGTCCCTCTCCTGCCTCCACAAATATTCTCTCAAACTTCCTCTCTGCCTGCTCCTCTACTCCAGCTATGAAAAATGATATCAATAGAGTTTAATCTCCTCTTTGTTTGTTGTATTTCTCTCTTCTCTTCTTCCTGATCTACCCCCTTCTTCCTTCCTTCCTTCCCCTACCCACCACATCCTGATCTGTCAGTAGTATATATTACAGATTTTGGGGGTCATTGATGAAAGAGTGAATTGTTAAAACAAGTTTTAATATACACGATTTGACCTATGGTTAGAGTTGTTGATGTTAATATGACCAGTAGGGATTCTCTCCTTGCAACATTGCAACCATGACTGATCCTATAAAACTCAGTAGGTTGAAGAGATAAGTAAATACCAAAATATAACCAAAGCCAAGATCACATCACTAGGAGACAGGCACTAACTAAAGAGATTTCCAAGTAAGTAACCAAGATTTTCTACTTTAATTGATCCTGAACCCTCAGCACACACAAAAAAATAGAAACCCTGAGAAAGTGAGACAACAAATGCCTCCAGAAGCTCCTACCTCTCTCAGAGCTAATCCATTTGGCATCAGTAGAGAGGAAATTTTAAAGTATGAAGGGATAAAAGAAGAAAAAAGATCAATAAGGTGTTCGATGATGCAACTAAAGAGATACTGATAAAATGATCAGCAAGTTAAGATGCAAAAAGCCATCTGATCTTTGACAAAGGGGCCAAAAACTTACGCTGGAAAGAAGATGGCCTTGTTAACAAATGGTTCTGGGAAAACTGAATAGCCACATGTTGAAGACTGAGTCTAGACTTACATCTAGCACCACACACACCAAAATAAAATCAAAAAATATCACGAACCTAAATATGAAAACAAATACTTAACCTTCTGGAATATAAAATAGGTAAAATTCTTAAAGACATAGACACAGGCAAGGCTTTTCTGAACAGAACTCGAGTTGCACAAGAAATACCAAAAACCAACAAATAAAACAACCAACAGAGTGAAGAGACAATCTGGAGAATGGGAAAAAAGGACTCACATAGTCCAGAGAGGGACTTAATATCAAGAAAATGTGAAGAAATCAAAAAACTATCCCCCCCCAAATAAAAGACTCAATCAGCTGGGGAACCTAGCTCAGTGGTTAGAGTGTTTGCCTTGCAAGCACAATGCCCTGGGTTCAATCCCCAGCACCAAAAAAAAAAAAAAAAAAAAAAAAAAAAAAAAAAAAAAAAAAAAAAAAAAAAAA
>PVJO010002857.1:0-30483 GCA_004026905.1 Hystrix cristata | reverse complement strand
ATCAAACAATAACAGATGCTGGTGAGATACAGGGGAAAAGTAACTCTTCGTATCGTTTATGGGAATATAAATTAGTACAACCATTATGGAAACTGGTGTGGAGATTCCTCAACAAACTAAAAAAATCCAGTTATTTTCCTTATGGGTATCTTCCCAAAAGAGTTAAAGACATTAATTTACAGGGACATATGCATACTCACATTTATAGTAGCACAACCAATAATAGCTAAATCTTGGAAGCAGCCTATAATGCCCATCAACAGACCAATGGATAATGAAAATGTGGTATTTACATACAATGGAGTCACTTGTAGGAAAATGGATGCAGCTTGAGACCATGATGCTAAGTGAAATACATCAGACATGAAAGGTTAACTATTGCATGGTTTGTTATATGAGAAACCCAAAGTATAAATAATCTAAAGAGCAAGGTAGAGACAGATAATAGAATACAGGGGAGGGTAGTCCTTATACATATGGAAAGGGGATCTAGAGATGGAGGGAGGAGTGAAAAAGATTAGAATGTGATGTGTACGTGTACCAATTTCCCAGGATGAATGTATTCATTATGTATCACAAACATGTACTAACAAAAAAATTGCTATAATTGAAGGGATAGACATATTAATTAGCTTCATTTTATACCTTAAATATATATGGTTTTGTTAGTTATACTAAATAAGTCTGGGAAAAAGCCTAAAAAAAAAAAGATTTCTCTAAACACAGAAAATACATATTAAAGTAACAGAACTAAAGCTCAACTTATCTATGACAACATTAATATAAATGGTTTAATTTACATAGTAAAATTAAAAGATCTTCAGATTAGACCAGAAAGCAAAACCTACCTCTATGCACAAAAAAAAAAGATATACGTAAAAAATAGTTACACAGAAAGGTTGGAAATGGAAAGTTTGTGCTAAGATGTACTAGGCAGACAAAAAAGCAAAAATATAAAGGTCATCATCTTAAGTACAAGGTGAGCTAGAATTTAGGCCAAAAGCATTAAGTGAAGTAAAGAATAAATAAGATATACCATGCTTAAATATTAATAAGGTGCATTTGAATTGATATACATCAAAGTATACAACCCAAAGATTTAAAAATGCCTTCCTCTCAAGTACCTATGGCACGTTCACAAAATTGACCATGTATTAAGTCTACAAAGAAAACCTCAATAAACTCCAAAAAGTACAAATAATGCAGTGGTTTATATTCAAAGGCAATAAATACAGAAATTAACCCAAAAAAGTTCTTCTACCTACAAATTTAAAAGACTCTTAAAATCACTTCAGATAAAAAGGGAACTATAAACAGAAACTTTCTAGGAGAAAATATGTGTCAGGACCTACAGAATACAGATTAACATACACAACAATATATGAATTTGGCATCTGATTTTAAAAAAAAGAAATGAACAAGAGAAATGGAAAACAGCAGGGGTTAATATAAATAAAAGCAGAAAAATAATGATAGAAACAGCAGAGGCAATAAAGTCAAAAAGCAAAACCTCAGTAAACCACGTGGGAGCACAGGCCAGCCGCTCCCCCTCCACCTGTGAGAGCCTCTGCTCGCCCAGCAACTGGAGTATCCTGCCAGAAAAAGCCAGTAGCTGTCAGCCACCCCCAGACGGTGAATAGTGTCACAGGATTGGGTCGCATCTCTAACGGAGGAGTGCATAGCCACTAACCATTCAAAGAGAAGCAGAGGTCAGGCCTCCCCACCCAACGGGGCAACTTCAAAGGTCATCTTCTCCTGTCACCTGACTTGGCTGTGGAAGTGCTTCACAGCAGGACATCCCTCTACTTCTCCAGCCTCTCCTTCTTCCTGGTGCGGATTCCCAGGCACAGTGGCAATCCATAATAAACATCTGCAACACTCAGTTCCACCCCAGAGGCCTCTTCCCTAGAAGTCTCTAATCTGTAGCTAGTTACTATCTGCGCCAGCAAAAAGAGGAAGGACAAATTGTACACACACAGAATGATAAATGTGGGCCAAATTGCCATAGAGGAAATTAAGAGAATTGTAACTGATAGTGAATGAAAATTTTCCAGGAAAATATAATTTAAAACTAACTCAGAAATAGAGAAAATCAAAATGAGCCTCTCCTACAGAAATAGACATTACGTTGTCCACAGAGAAATTCCGCCAAACCCTCAAAGAACAGAATTCTAATGCAAACTGTTAGAGAACAGAAAAGGAGGAAAATGTTCAAATTATGAAACTAGTATAATGATAATGAGATCTATTGTGAAACTAGTATGATAATAAAATCTATCAAAAATTTTGATATAACAGCCACTATTCAAAACCCACTACGAAACCCACCATAGATGAATTTCACATTAGTTATCAGTTCTAAATTCAGTAACATTTAAAACTATGCATCATGACCAAGTGGGGTTTATTCTCATACTGCCCAAATGATTCAACGGTAGGAAAACAATTAACTGGATTTACCATACTTAATAGCTCTAAGGAGAAAATCATAGGTAGATGATTCGTAGATGCTGAAGGTAGTACTTTCAAAAAAAATCAATAAACCCATCTTGATAACACAAAGTAAGAATATATGGACAATGTTTAATATGCCATATCTATTTCCTTGCTGAAGTAGAATTAAATAGGGAACCATTTAAGGCAGTCCCACTTTGAACTGAGAAAAAACAAGTGTGCTTACTCTCGCCACTATTATGTAATATCATCCAGGCAATACTAGCCCAGACAGTCAGAAAAGGTAGGAAATTTAAAAATATAAAACATTAAAAAGTAAAACCTAAAATTATCAAAATTATAATTATTTGAAGACATTACTCTGTAGGTATGAAATCCAAGAAAATCATCTGAATAGTCACTGCTAACATAAAGAGTTCAGTGACCCTAATTGGATACAAAAATCCATCAAATATCAGGTACAGTGGAATTTAAGTGACGACGATAGCAATAACAAGATAAAATACTTAGCAATAAGCTTAATGAAAAGTATATTAGGATGTATGAGAAGATATTTAAATACTACTAAATAATCCAGGGTGATACACTCTAACCAGTACAAAGAACCTTGAAGCTTTCCAGGATTTGGCCCTCCTTTGTCACATCTTATTAGAAGTCTCTCCAGGGATGCTTCCGAGGTCAGGCTGACAAGGAGGAGTTACCTTTTCTAGACAGGATGTGACCAAAGAGCCCAAAGCAGAGACGCGGGCTGATGCTTTGCCAGCTCTTCACACCAGAGGAGAATAATCAGTCCTGGAAACCAATCAGGATGGCAGGTGCGATAAGGAAGGCGGGCAAAAAAGACCCCGGAAGAGCAACAAGGGCCAGAGGAGGAAGGGGGGACCCCAGCAGGACAGAAGGCAGGCCAGCCTAGTGGCACAGCTTCTACACTCACTCTGGGCCTGCTGTGCCCTTTGTAAAATGGGAATGAAAACATGGCCGCCTACACGGGCTCGCTGTGAGGATTCGTGAGGTATAACGCATCGGTGCTTGGAGCAACGCCCGGGTGATGTAAGGACTGTACAGTCTTCACAGATACTCCTTAGCTTACGATGGAGTCTCATCCCAATAAATCCATGTAAACTGAAAGTACAGTAACTTAAAAAGCACTTGATACATCTAAGCAAGCACTACAGCTTAGCAGCACAGCCGACTATTAGAGCACGAGTGATTTCCCCCTCTGATCTGAGAACTGCGGCTCAGACTATGTATCACTAGCTCGGGAAAAGCTCCAAATTCAAACTGCAAACTGAAGTTTTGACTATAAATGCATGGCATTTTCACATCATCGAAAATTGCTAAATTGAGGGTGGGGGTGGGGTGGGGGTGGGGGTGGGGCAGTACTGGGTATAATCTCTAGCGTAAAAAAATCTCCATTGCAATCTCTGCTGTCAAGTCAGGGACCACTATTATTATAAACTACAACGTAGGCAACAGGGGTGGAGGTGGGGAAGTAACGCCACATAAGAGGAGGTCAGCAGATTAGCGTATCTCTCAGCTGGCCTCTGGGGCTGCTTCTGAGCCCTGGAAGCATGCCCCCTGCCCTGGGGGCTGCTTCTGTGGAGGTGTGGGGTTCCCCGCTCAGTAGCGAGAAGCCTGAGAAGCCACCCACTTCTTCCAGGTCCCTGCTGAACCAAAGAACCTTCCCTCTGGTTCCAGCCAATCTACCTATTGGTGAGGTGAGCTAAGGTGAGTTGAGAATGGGGGAGGGGGAAGTCAACCACAAGAAACACTTGACTTTTTCTGCACTCCAAACCCACATGTCCTCTACCTCTCAGACGTGGCCACCAGAATACACTTTAAGGACATCTTAAACAGAGTAGCCAAGACAGAACTTTGATCTACTTCCCTTCCTCCACTTACTCTGCCACAGAATTCCCCTATACCGGAAGTGGTATTTCCTTTCATCTGGCTGCTGAAGTCAGAAAATCAGGGATCATCTTCAACAACTTCTTTCACTGTTCATAATCCATCTGTTGGCAAGAAGTACATTTGCTGCATCTTCAAAATGTGCCCTGGATGCAACCTTTTCTCATTCCTTCAGCTTCTGTCACCCTTCATGATCCAAGTCACCATCATCTCTTCTTAGACCACTACAAAACCCTCCTAGTAGTCTACCTCCCTCTACTTCGGCTTCGTCCCCTAAATGGGGTGCTTCATCTGTGTTTAGTTTATGGCCACATACACCTCATAGTGCCTGATACAGTGTTCAGAACATAATAAATACAAAATATATTGAGTAAATGGATTAATGAATGAAGGAATGAAAAAGCTGGAGGTCCTTTACAAGTTCAGCTTCTCTATATCAAAACCATGGCTAAGGGTTTGGGGTGTAGCTCAGCAGTAGAGCACTTGTCTAACACGTATAAGGCCCTGTGGTGTAATCCCCAGTGCTGCAAAATACATGGTTAATACGGCCCAGTGGAAATCTAATCAACAGGCTAAAGCAAGACTGATGAACACTTTGCACCCAGCATGAAAATAACCTCTCAATGCCATCTAACTTGTTGTGAAGTATTTGAAGTTCAATGTAAACCAGGTGGTTTGATATCCATCTTTGCTTCTAGTCATTTAGTCTTGTCCCCGCTTCAGTCATCTTCAGGGGCAATGTAAAGATGTTACTCTTTAGCATGGGCCACCAGTCACAAGACTATTAAATTGCACACCCCGAGTTTAGTTTAATAGCTTGCAATGGTGAGGGAGGTGGCCATGTGGGGAGAAGCCTGGCATCGCTGCCGGGCTGGCTTGGTGTAAACCACGCCTGCAGCACTTTGTAGTGGGCTCAAGTGCATAACTGCCTAAGCTTTCACTTGGCCTCTCCAAATCTCAGCTTCCTAATATTTAAAACGGGGAAATAGGGCTGGAGGAGCAGCTCAGTAGTACACCACACACTTGGATGTACAAGGTTAGAGGTTCCAACCCCGGCACCAAAAAAAAATTTAAAGTAGGAAAACAATATACCTCATAGAGTTGTTGTATCAACTGAGATAGTGCATACAAATCACTTACCAAAACTTGGTCTTTAGTTGAGTGAAAAATTTTCAATAAATATTAAGTATTATTACAGTCTTGGACATAAGCTTTCTGTAAGGATTAAATGCAATTACATGTACAGGCTATAGTATGTATATAATAAATGTTCTATCTGTTCAAACCTTTCCCTTCCCCATTATCCACAGGAAGAGGGGAAACCAAGGATATCCATTGCACAGACATGCAATGTTAGAAAAAGGAAAGTTGACACTATGTGCATACTGGGTAGGAAAAAACATGAAGGAAGAGTTACAAGATGTTTTAAAAGAAAAAACCCACAGGAAGCCTAGGGACAATTTAAATAGCCATTTATTGGAAACCTAGGAAACAGTGTGCCAAAGACCAAAGACGCCAGTCATTCAAAACCATCAAAGTCAAAGAGTGCCACAATGAAAAGGACACTTTTCAAAACCTGGCGTGAGAGCCCAAGTGCCCAGAATGGAAGGACAACAGAAAATGGGAGCATGGTTCTAAAAAACTGGAAAGGGCATTTTGCAAAGAACGCCTGAGTTAGTAAGAACTTGACCTGCTCACCCAAGTTTGTTTGGAGAATGGAGCTAAGTATTGGACACTGCAGGCTGCCCCAGCAGGACAGAGAGCTGGGCCTTGGGGTACAGGAGTCAGCTGGGCACAAAGGAGACAGAAGATAGCACATTTACCACCAGGGCAATTTGTCTTCTCTTTGTCATAACATGCATGAACACACATTAGATGGATATGATGGCTACAGTTTTTTCCCAACAGCCAGCCAAAATCACAGTAACTGCATGGAGAAGCCTAAGAAGCAGGGTAGCACAACTCTTCCACTGCTATATCTCCGTCTGCACAAACTCAACACTCCAAGTGTGTGTCTTTGTTAGTCTGTCAAAAGCTCACGCCATATGATGGTTCCCAGGAGGCTTTGGCGCTCTTGCGCTGCCTCAGGGAATACTCATTAAGTGGCTTTTCCATGATAAAAGACCACTGCAACCCTGCTCTTCATTTTACCATCAATTTTGTAACTCTGAATGAAGGTAGAGACTCTGAAAGGGCTCATTGTCTCCACGATCCATCGTTTTATCCACCCCTCAAACTCTTTTCTTGTAATCAAATCAAGCGCAATTAAAATATATTTTATTTTTGCCTTAGGGTTGAATGAGTGTATTCAGTCTTGAACACTGCGTTGTGAAAGGCACTTAGTGAGGTCCTTGTCATCAGGAAATTGTACTCCCACTTACACCTTTGCCACAAGATCTCAGGTTTTCTCAACACAACCATCATTTTCATTCTTTTCCTGGAAATTTTCCTGAGTGCCTCCTCCCAGCTGAAGAGCTTACAGATGACTCCTAGTACCAGGTTTCGCCTTTCTCTGAAAAAGGTCAATGTTCTAACCACTGGTATTTACATGGCTTCTGTGCTCTTTTTGCCTCTGCACAAACTGGGACCACTGATACTACACTGACTGAGAAGATGAAGACTCAGACCCTCTGAGGAAAGGTGTTGTCAACAGCTGTGGTGTGACAGCTTGGAGCGTGGCCGTGCCCATAGGGGTGGCTTTGGTGGGAGATGCCTCTGCTGACATCTGCCCACACACACACGTGAACATACACTCCTACTGTGACTGGTGCACGCTCATTACCTCTTAGGAATCATCTTAATGAGACCATTCTTCCAAGACCATAGCAATTCAGTTAGTGATAAGGAGCTCTGAGCAATTTAAAAAGTGTAGTGTATGTACCTTAGGTGTTATTTAAAGCCTGAGCTTTATTATTATGGAGTTACGACTGAGCCTAAACGTTTCAAATCCTGTGTGATAAGACTGATCACCGAACAGTCTTTCTTGCTCCTTTTGTTTTTGGAGATAGAGTCACACTCTACAGTTTAGGCTGGTCTTGAACTTGCTATGTATCCAGGTCGGCCTTCAACTTGCAACAATTCTCCTGCCTCAGCCTGCCCGAGGGCTGGGATTACGGGTGTGGGCCACCACACCAGGCATGAACTATTTTAATTGCGGTGATGTGTTTACAAATCAAATGACTCTCAGAAATTCCCATGGCTAACAAGAATGATGGTGGGCTAGAAATAATACAATGAAAAGCAAACAAAAATTGCTTCAAGAGTCTTTCACAGATTAAGGATCACTTAAAATGAGAAAACTTGGCGAAGCCCTACGCTGTGGATCTGACCGAACGTGTCGAGACACAAAAAAGAAAACCATGTTCAAAGGCTGCTGAAACCCTTAGGCGAGAGACTAAAGACAATCCTCCTTTTGCCTTCTCATTAGATGAAAGCCACTAATGAACTTGATATTTTATTGTGCTTGGTTTGCTTCATAAAATGATGGTGAAATACGTGTTGATTTGCAAATTCCTTTGGGTCAAGTTAAAGAAATTTTCAATGGGAAACAGGATGTGATTCGTGTTTTTGTTGTGTTGTTTGGGGCTGTGCAGTTCAGGCTGGCCTCTGACTCGCTGTGTGAGAGCAGAGGCTGGCCTCGAACTTCCAGCAGTCCTCTTGCCTCAGATTCCTGAGCGCCGGGACTACAGGCATGTGCCATTGAGTCTGGCTGTGATTCATGTGTTACGGACCTGGAAGCATCATCTTTGCTCTCCATTATGAAGATTTGTTATGAAATATCAAGACCATTCCAAGTCTGCTGTCATTATTAAAAGTAAGTCCCCAACCTGGGAGGATTGTTCATAAATCGGACTTGCTCATAAACCAACAAAGTGAGCCTTCTACAGTACACCTGTGAGCACAACTCAAATGTTCATAAGTGCAGCCTTAATGTATTTACTTAGCAATTTATTAATGTCCTCAGATAACCCCCAGCCTGAGTGTCCCAAACCTGTCCCTTTACTTGCAACTCATTTCCTCGTGGGACCTTGCCTCACTGGTTACAAGAATTGCTACAGGAAGAGAAAAGGATGGAGTGTAAATCCCCAAAGGCCTCATCGCCCCCAGCTGTAGCCCCGCCCCAATAATCCCTGCTCTGAAATGTTTTCATTTCCAAGAAGCTTGTTCCTCCAGACAACAGCCAAGATGAGCTGCTGTTTTTGAAGACTTTAACCCGACTTTTGCTGACCTTCCCGGTGAAGGTCAGTGTTACAGGTGAGAGGGCTAACTTTCAGAGGGTGGAATCAGGTTGGGAACCTAGACCTTCGGCTCCAAGTCCCGTGCTCTGCTCATTACACTGTACCACAGTACTGGAGAAGTAGCTAACATTGGGCCTTTTTAGACATAAATGAGGTAACTGGAACTATCGCTGACTTTATGTCCTTGTCTTTTTTTCTTTTTCCCTGTTCTGTGACCCAAAAGCATTTTCTGAAAGAGAGCAGAACTATAGTAGATTCCAGCGGGCAAAACAGGGATGGAAAAATTCAGGGAATTTTTTCCAAGTGAGGCTCTTGTAATCTCATAGTATTTGACCCCTTCCCCAACCTTCTGCATATTGAAAAGAGCTGGAGTGTGCTATTTACCAAATGAATCACAACAGAGTTCTTTGTTGACATTTTTTACTGTCGCTTCCAGAAATACACATTGCCTGTGAAGAGACTGCAAATGGGCAGAAAAAGCTTTCCTTCGCTTCTATTGCATTGCCACTCTGCTTTGTTAACCAAAGATGCCCTGGATGAAAGCAATAAGGGAGGCTTGGCCTCAGGAGCTGGGTTTCCTGCACTGGATTTGCCCAGGTTGCCCCTTGCTCACAAAAATAGTCCTTCACAGCTATCAAGAAATCAAACAAATAACAAACACGGGCGAGACTTGGGGATGGGGGGTGGGCAGAGAACCCTTCTACAGTGTTGGTGAGAATGTAAACTACTACAACCACTGTGGGAATCTGTATGAAGAGTCCTCATCAAAATAGAACTAGAAATTGCATTTGACCGAGCTGGAGCTGTTCCATTTCTAGGTATCTGAATGCCATGTTTACAGCAGCACAACCCATTAACAGCCGAATCTTAGAAGAGGCCTATATGTCCATCAATAGATGAAAGGATAAAGAAAAAAGGTGGCATTTATACATAACGGAGCACTATTCTGCCATAAACAAATCATTTGTAGGAAAATGGATGTGCCTCAAGACTATAATGTTTAGTGAGATAGACCCACGAGCTTAAATATTGTATGGTTTCTCTTATATAAGAAACTCATAAAGAACAAAATAAAAGACCATGGGAAATGGGGAGAATAGAGGTATTTTGCAAAAGGAAAAGCGACTGAGAAATTGAGAAGCAGGGAGGGAGAGGAAGGGCATGAAAAAAAATGTGTTAGGTACATGTGCCAACTCCCCACAAGGAATGTAATCATTGTGTACTGCAAACATGTACCAATAAAAAATTTAGATAAATCTATAAAAATAGCTTTATTAAAGCTTCTTAAAGTTCATGGGAAGTCTCACGTCTTTCTCAGTGCCATCCAGTTTAATGTCCGAGAAAGGTTTTGGTATTTGAGTAAAGATGGGGAAGGACAGCTTGGGGCCAAAATGAGGAGACAAAGGAAAGGGGGAAAATATCAGATGAATACTATTTCTCCTTACCATGGAAGACTGGACTGGCTAAAATCAGTCAGGAAATCTGACACAGATAGGGAGAGCCGAAAGGGACTTTACAAATGATCCCTTGCTCCATTCTAGTCCCACTTTGCAGATGAGGAAGCTGAGGGTCACACGGGTCAAGGACCTTGCCCCGTGCCACACAGCAAGGTGGCAGAACTGCCAGGGCTGATGCCCAGAAAGCCTCTATGGCCCTATTTTCTCTCCATGGGTACCAGCTTTCCCCAGAGTCGGCGCTAGGTGGTCAGTCTGCCAAGAGCTGAGGCCCCACTTTTGTTAAGAGCCAAGAAACAAGGAAGTGGGCCAGGAGACATTTTGTTTCAAATAGGCTGCTTTTTTGGTATTGTACCAATAAGAATTATCAAGCTGTCATACTGCTAAAGTCTGTGTAACTTCTTGAGAGTGTTTGGACCTTGTTGTCTGGACTCAGTCCTGGATTACAACCAGGACCTTAACCACTGCAAATATTTATAGTCTCCATCTTTCCACTCCCAACCCCCCTCTCTCCACACTTCCTCACGTACACACAGGCGTGCTTGTCTAAGTTAGCCAGATAATCTGGAAGAGATGTACTGTGGTTTGAGCGTCAACTCCCAAACTCATGTTGAAATTTTATTGCCACTGTAACAGTATAAAGAGGTAAGACGGAGTAAGGCCCTTACTGCAGAACTTGGTCAGTTGTTGCACAAGTGGGCTCCTCCAAAGAGGGTGTTTGGCCCAGTTTCTCCTTTCTGTCCCATGTTGTGTTAAATTACCCTTCTGCCATGCTATAGTAGCAGAAAATACATTAAGAGAAGATGCAGCTGATTACTCTGCTTAACTTTATTGCAACTCTACACCTGGCACAAGGATGGAAATCCAACTTCTTATCAATCACTATTAGAATCCTCAGAGACTATGCTGAATATCGCACATGTGTGGAATAAATGTGCATCTATTATAGACCTCATAAAAGAGGAGTTTGTTGGTAAAATGACTAAGGATCTTGTTATAAGGTACTGGATGTTAAAAGGACTCCTGCCTGAGCTACAGATCAGCCCCAAGACATAGTTGGCAAGTACTCGTTTCAATGGACTTGCTCAGGAATTGGTTAAAAACTACTTTTGTACTCACAGGATATGTGAGCACTTACATTTTTAAAAGAAAGAATATACATGAGTCTATCTCATAAATACAGAATTTAATAACTTTTAATGACAAATTTCTTATATAGACAACTTATAAATATTCTACACCAAACACAGGTGACACTTAACTCTCCTCTTAAGTGTGGGCTGTTCATAATGACTTCTTTCTAAAGAATACAGTATGAGAAGATGTTTAAGACAAATAACATTACAGTGACTAAATCTGACAAACACGCTAACTCTAGTGATCGGGGTCAACATTAGTAGTCATAAATCATATTGACAATACGCACCTTAATGTGACGATGTGATTAAAAATGATGCTTCTGTGAACTTCTGAAAACCAACAGCCCCAGTGTGATCATGAGAAAGACATCATGTAGGTTTCCTCAGAATTGTTGAGGTCATCAAAAACAAGTCTGAGAAGCTGCCATAGTCTAAAGGACTCTAGGGAGACATGACAAATAACTGCAATGTTGTATCCTGTGTGGGGTCCTGACACATAAAAGTGATATTAGATGAAAAATCCAGACAACCTGAACAAACCAGGGACTTTAGTCAGTAATAATGAATTGGTATCAGGCTGATAATTATAACTGGCACCATGCTAATATGTTAATAATAGAGAAAAATGATGTGGGTGTATTTGGGAGTCCTCTGTACTACCTGATCAATTAATTTATAAATCTAAATCTACGCTAAAAATGTCTTGGTTTTTTTTAAAGTATGTGGTAACTTATGTAAACCTAACAGTTCTAAAAAATCTATTTTTTAGAAACTTATTTAATATAACATTCTGCCTTAAAATGATGGAAAAAGAGCAAATTAAATGCAAAAGAGAGAAGGATACAATAGATTAGAGCAGGAATGCGTGGAATAGAGAACAGAAAAGCAAAGGAGACTATCAGTGAACCCACAAGTTGATTCTTTGAAAAGATCAATAAAGCTGAAAACTTTAACTTGACTGGCAGAGAAAAAAGAAGGAATCAATTACTAAAATTTGGAAAGAAGAAAAAGCCCTACCACCAATCTTACAGGAAAAGAAAAAGTAAGAAAATACTGGAAACACTGTACACCAAGAAATTAAGCAAATGCGATGAAAAACTCCACTACAAAAGACATACTCTAAAAAAACTGATTCAAAAAGAAATAGAATACCTGAATAGATCTATAGCAAGTAAGGAGACTGAATTAGTAATTTAAAACTACCCACAAAGAAAGGCATAGTCGAATTTTATTTCTCTGATATGAAAACCATAAGTGTAAATAAGTACAAAGAGGTATAATAGATATTATGTGAAAGAATAATATTCAAAAGAGAGGAGAACTACAAAGGGAGAAGGGAGAAAAGGAAGGGGAAAAAGAAAAGGAGAAAAGGAAAAAAATGGAAAAATGTAAATATACCTGCTGTAAATAGGGAAGGATAGGGGAATGGAGGAGAGGGGAAGCCAAGACATATCATGTACAGGAACAAAATAACCATTATGAATGTGATCATTATGTATTCAGTGTACCAATACATGTTCTTGGTTAAAAAAAAAAATCCATACAATCTACCATTTTAAAAAAAAAAAAAAAGGCACAGCCCCAAATGTCTTCACCACTGAAGTCTGCTGCACACTTAAAGAATTAATGCCAGTCCTTACACTTTTCTAAGACACATAAAAGAGGAAACTACTTCCCAATCCATCCAATAAAGCCAGTATTTTCCAGATATTAGAACCTGTCAAACATAATACAAGAAAACTACAGAACGGTGTTTCATAAATAAAGACAAAAACTATTTTAAAAATACTCCAGACCAATCTGGCAACGTATAGGAGGGATTATATATACTATGACCAAGTGAGATTTATCCCAGGGAATGCAAGGTTGGTTTAACATCCAAAAATCAGTGCAATATAGCACATCGATAGAATAATACAAAATTCACATGATCATCTCAACAGAATAAAAATCCGAATAAATTAAAACTTCACCTCACAAGCTTCAAGGCCCTGAGTTCAATCCCCAGCACCAAAAAAAGATTAAAAAAAAAAAATTCAATAGACATAGTTGACAAACTAGTACTAGAAAAGAGAACCCCCAACCTCAAAAAAGAGCTACTATAACATTTTAAAAGTGAAAATCTGTTTTTGATGTGTTGTCTTGTTATTTCTATACACTGTTGTATCAGTGGCTCTTCAAAGGCAATAAAATGTATCTATATTAGAAAAAAATTAAAACTATCTCTATTTGCAGATGATATCTTGTATATAGAAAACTCTAAAGGATCCACTAAAAACCTATTAGAATTAAAAAATGAGTTTGGCAAAATTGTAATACGTGGTCAGTACACAAAAATTATTAAATTCTGAACACTTGGATTAAATGTTCCAAAAATATGATTCTGGCGGGATCATCATGAGTGCCTAGGGGGCCACACCAAGGACGAGAGTTTCTGAATTATGCACCAAAGAAAGGAAGATACCCCGAGTCAGGGGCTAAGGAGAAAGACTGATACAGGAGGGTAAATGAAGAGAAACCTGCCGAACCACCAACACCAGTGTCTGGACTGGGGGGGGGGGGGTTGTAAGGAGAACTAGACCACTTCTGGATCACAGCACGCACTCCTCATCCCAGGCCTGGTGTACACACCACCATGGGAGAGAATAGGGCTCTCTGAGGGATACAGACAGCTCCTCAGCAATGGCCAGGCTAATGAAATAGTCTCACAAATACTCTAACTCTCCCACCAAGAAACTGACCACTTGTAAGACACAAGCCTGGGCTTCATAGGTGCTGACAGCTGGAGAACAGTGTATGAGACACCAACACACTCTGGTGTTTTGAAAGCAGCAACACTCTGGGAGCAAGCAACACCTGCAAGCAGTGGTACTACAGTGGTACTGTGAGAAGCAAGAAGGCTTGATCAACCTAGAAAAAATTAGTCATGCTTTCCTCCCACATACAACAGGAGAGTTGTGCTTGTGGGACATTCGGTGCATGGTCCATGCTCACCGGTAGGCTCCCTCCCACAGAGAGCCCCAAGCACACCCTGCTGGGGACAGAAGGCAGGGAGAGCCAGGAGCATACCAAGTGTTCAGGTCAGAAAGTGACCCTCTGGGGCAGTGAATGAAAAAGGACTGTGAGGGGAGGGACAAAGAGAGGCAGCTGGGTCTGAGGGCTTCTGGTGATGTACTAAGCAAGGGGCCCGTGGAGGCCTGGGGGAGCCCCCTGCCCTAAGCAAAAAGCCAGCTAAATAAACAGCGCAACCGGTGCAAGGAGTAGACAATGCAGAACTCACCGACAGCTGTGGATCACATTCCTGAAGACAGTGAAGAAAGGGAGATTCGGTAGGGACAGACCAGAGCGGGTGCTCTCTGTTGATTCTGCAAACACCAGAAAAATCTGAGCATGAAATCCTGTCTACAGCCCACCAGGCCACGCGGGCAAAATTAGGCCTCTGCCAAGCTTGGAGATTTCACCAAGTTCTGTGGGTAGGAGAGCGAGAGATCTTGAGATAAGGATGGATAAAGGACTGTGGGCAGAGGGACAGAGAGTAGCGACTGGGTCATAGAGCTTCTGGCAATATAGTAGGCAAAAGCCCTGTGGAGGGAAAACCCAGAGACAACTGCAGGCTTTGCCAAATAGCGAAGGGAGCAGCAGTGGGAGGACCCTGGCAGAAGGTGAAGGAGAACTGGGTATTGGGAAAACTACACCACATCTGCTTTTTCCCAAATTAATTGAGGTGGTCAGATCTTGGGACAGAGACAAAAGCCTTCAGTGCGCCACTCCCTGAGCATGGCTTGCAGCCCAGAGGCAGGTCCAGAGAGATCAGCAGCCCTCACCACACCCAGGCAGGCATTTAACCCGACCACAGGGAAGAAAATGGCTTGGCTGCCTGCATCAGGCTGTGACTCCAGCGTGCGGGGTGTGGTGTGGACACTGGGGCAATGCTATAGCAACTACATGAAGCCCTTTGGTTTCCTCTTTCATTTGAGTCTTTCTTCTGGTTTTTGCTTCTTTATTACTATATTTTACTTTTATTTTTAAGGGTTTTTCTTTATCCTACACGTGTTTTGGTCTTTTCTTTTTAAAATTAACTTTCTTCCATCTGCACTTTTCTTTCTTCCATATTTTCTTATCTTTCTCTCCACCTTTCAATGGCATATATATGTAGCATGTAACTGTATATGTACAATAGAGAATAAGAACTTGTCAACACTTTCATTAGCACTGTTTGTGGGCATTTGGGGGCAGCCTTTAATGAACTTGTGCTTAGAGGATCCAAAAAAAAAAAAAATGACTACAAATATATTACCAGGTTCTAACAATCTCACAGCTTTCTTCAATCTCAAACTGCACTTTCTTCCCTTCGGGATTACCTCCTCCACATTCTTTCAAATTCCAGCTTCAGCCCTTTACACTCCAGCTATAAAAATGATTCCAACAGAGTCCGAGTTCCTATTTTTCACCTACTATCATTTCTCTTACCCCTCCCTCCACTAATACTAACCACACTAACCACTAATTAGCCTATACAGGGATATTGGTAAGAGGCTGAAATTATCAAATGAAGTTTTAATGTTCATGACTGATACAGGTCTGGATCATGTTGACGCTATTGCAACCAGTAGCAATTCTCTCCTTAGAACACAGTGACTGGGTCCAACCCAATTAAACTGAATAGGTGGAAGTGGTAGACAATACCTCTTGACAAAGACAAGATCACATACTGGAAAACAGAACCTAACTAAAGAGATCTTCACACCAACAACAAAGTCTCCTCAATCTACTTGGCCTCAACCTTCAGCACAAAAAATAAAGACACAAAAAAATAAGGCAGCAAAGTGCATCCAAAAACTCCCAGCTTGCTAAAACAGACCCAAGGGACATCAACAGAGAATCAAACACCAAAGAGTTGAATTGTACAAAATGATAAAAGAGAAAGAGAAACTCGGGAAGCCCAAAGATAATATAACCAAACAGTGGAATTAATAAACAAATTGACCAATACATTTAAAGAAGACTCAAAACATTAGAAGAGCTAACCAAAATCATTCAAAACATGAATGACAAATTTATCAAACAGAAAGCCCACAGATAAAGAATTCTATAGACTCAGAAGTGACCAACATGAGTAAGAAAGTGTCAGATCTAGAGCTGACACATGAGACCACATACAATGGTGCTTCTGTTCACAAATTTAATTTGTTTTACAATTTTGGGGAAGATGGCTTTGGTTGTGTTTGTCACCCAATGTAGCTGGCAAACAGAAGCAAAATTTTGCTGAATGCTTTTGTTTGTGAACTGAGGTATTATTGTATCTTTCAAAAATTGGTAGAGAAATAAGGACCTTTCATGACAAAATTAAATTCATGATCACCATAGCCAAGTATGATGGTGTATGCCTGGAAATCCTAGCACTTGGAAGGCTGAGTTGAAGGATTGTCATGAGTTCAAGGCCAGCCTGGGCTGCAGACTGAATTCAAAACCATCCAAAACTATGTAATGAGACTCTGTCATACACAAACATACACACATGAAAGAAGCAAGAAATTAGTGACCAACAAACCAGCTTTGCAAAAAATTATTTTCTCAGGCAGAAATATAAAGCCAAAATGCCAAAAGATCTGATGGAATGAACACATCAAGCAGTGTGAATAGCTAAACAAAAGGAAAAAATAAAGGAGTCAACAGCAGAAAAATAATGCAACGACAATAACATTTCAGTATTAACTTGTGATGCAAATGGCCTCAAGTCCCCAATCAAAAATGACAGATTGGCAGACTAGATCAAAACATAAAACCCAAGAACTTGCTACATACAAGAGATGCATCTAATCCAAAATATTCATAAACTGTGAAAATTAAAGGATGGGGAGAACACTATTTCATGCATCAGGACCCTGAAAGCAAGCAGGAATAGCACTCTTATTCTCAGCCAAATCGGACTTCAAGCTAAAATTGGTCAGAAGAAGCAAAGAATGTCACTATATATTACTTAAGGAAATAATTCAACAGAAATAAATAACATAAATATGTGTGCACCAAATACCAGCACATACAACTTCATAAAACACTACTGGACATAAAAGAGCAGGTAAGCACCAATACAATCATAGGTAGGGGACCTCAATACCCCACTTTTCCCAATGGACAGATCAACTAGACAAAAAAATCATCAAAGAAGAACTGAGCCATACCGTCAAGCAAATGAACTTTATTGACCCTGTCACAACAGAATTCATGGCCTTCTCAGCAGCACACGGAACTTTCTCCAAAATATGGACCACATACTAGCCCAAAAATTTGCTTAAATAAACACGCAAAAATTACAGCTATCCCATGCATATAACCAGATCATGGTGCAATGCAACTAGAAATCAATGGCAAAAAGAGCCACGGACATTTTGCAGATACCAGGACATTAAATAACACACTCTTGAATAATTAATAGTTCACAGAAAAATGAAGGATGAAAATAAACGAGTCTTAGGATCAAACAATAATGCCAGTACAACATGACAAAATGAAATCAGTCCTCAAAGGAAAATTTATAGCTATGAATTCTTGTATTAGAAAAACAAAGCAAGCCCAATTAACCTAATGATGCTCCCCAAGGTCCTAGATAAATAAGAACAGTCTAAATTCAAAGCTATTAAAAGGAAGAAATCTACTATTAGGGCAGAAATGAATGAAATTGAGACTAAAAAAGCAATACAAAAAAGAAATGATTTTGAAGGGCTGGTTCTTTAGAAGAATAAACAAAATAGATGAGCCCTTAGCCAAACTTGGCAAAAGCAGAAAACAAAAGACCCATATCAATACAGTTAGAATTGAAAAAGGTGAAATCACAATGGACACCACTGAAATTCAAAAGATTATTAGTAACTCTTATGAAAACTTACATTCCAACAAATGGGAGAAGCTAGAAGTGGAAAAATTCCTAGACATACGTGAACTGCAAAAACTGAACCAAGAAAATATAAAAACCCTGAAAAGCCCAGTAACGGGCAATGAAATTGAGGCAGTAATGAAAAACTTACCAGCTAATAAAAACTAAAGCCCCAGTGTGTTCACTGCTGTATTGTACAAAAATTTCAGGTTCTAACACCGATACTCCAGAATTTTTTTTACTGAAATTGAAAATAGAAAGTACTGCCAAGTTCATTCCTGGAATCTAGCATTACCCTTATTCCTAAACCAGACAAGGACCCAAAAAAAAATAAAACTATAGGCCAACTTCTTTAAAAATTGTCAACAAAAAATGATGCATCCCTGGGATGAATTCTATTTGCTCATGATGTAAGAATGGTTCAACAAATGCAAATCAATAAATATAGCACACCATGTAAACAGAAATAAGGTTGAAAATCACACGATCATCTCTATGAGACGAGCCTTTGGCAAACTCCAACACTCATTCATTATAAAACCCTGAAGAAAATAGGTATAGAAGGACTTTATCACAACTTGGCAATATGTTCATCATAAATAGCCTTTATCAACATCATTAAATGTAGAAAGGCTGAAATATTTCCCTCTAAAATCAAGAGATAATGTCTACCATCACCATTCCTGTTAAATATAGTACTTGAAACATTAGTGCAATCAGTCAAGAGAAAGAAAAGGGTTACAGAGAAGAAAGAAGTCATACTATCACTATATTTAGATAACATGATCTTCTACATAGAAAACCCAAAAATATCCACCAAAAGACTCCTAAAATCAACAACCAAATTCAGCAATGTAGCAAGCTACATAACAAAAACACACACAAAAATAATTAACATGTACACCAATAATGAACCCACCAAAAAAGAAATTAGGAAAACAATACCATTCATAGTAGCCTCAAAAAAAATTAAATACTCATAAATAAACCTCACCAAGGAAATGAAAGATCTCTATAATGAAAACTTACAGTACTCTGAAAAAGGAGCTCAAAGAGGACAATAGAGAATGGAAAGATATTCCTTGTTCCTGGATAGGCAGAACCAATATTGTTAGAAAGGACATATTACCAAAAATGACATATAGATGTTGTGCAGTTCCAATCAAAATCCTAATATTTCTCACAGACCTAGAAAATGCTAAAATTTATATGGAACTAAGAGAGACTCATGAATAGCAAAAGCAATCCTGACAACAAAAAGCACGAGGCATCACATTCTGGGATTTCAAATTTATTTACAAAGCTACAGTGATAAAAACAGCATGGTACCAGCACAAAAACAGATATGTGGATCAATGGAACAAAACAGAAGATTCAGAAAACAACCCAGGGACATTAAGTCATCTGATCTTTTGACAAAAGGGCCAAAAGCACATGTTGGAGAAAAGATAACTTTTTTTTTTAAACAAATGGTGGTGGGAAAACTAGTTAGCCACCTATTGAAGACTGAATTTATATCAATAACTATCTCTGTGTACTAACATAAAACCAAAATGGATCAAACACCTAAATATTAAAACAGAAACACTTAATGTTCTGGAAGATAGGTAAAAAATACAACAGTAAAGACTTTGCAAAGAGAACCCAAACTGCACAAGAAATAACATTTAAAAATCAGCATCTAGGATTATATCAAATTAAAAAGCTGCTGCATAGCAAAGGAAACAACCAGCAGAGTAAAGAGGCAACCTACAGAAGGGAAAAAATTGCCAGCTATTCCTCAGACAGAGACCTAATAACTGCAAATACATCAAAAACTCAAATTCAGATCCCCCCAAAATTAAAGGACCTAATCAAAAATGGGTAATTAAAATGAATAGACACTTCTCAGAAGTTTATGTTCAACATCTCTGGCCATCAGAGAAATGGAAATTAAAACAATGTTGAGGTTCCTTTCTCTAGAGAGAATGTTTATCATTGAGAAATCAAACAATGACAAATGCTGGTAAGGCTGTGGGGGAAAAGAAATCTTTCTGCATTGTTGGTAGGAGTGTACACTACTTCAACCATCCTGAAAATCGGTATGGAGCTTTCTCAAAGTACTAAAACTAGCAATGCCATTTGACCCAGCTATTTCCCTTCTAGTTATCTTCTGGAAAGATTTAAAGACATCATAGTACAGTGATCCATGCACACCCATGTTTATAGCAGGACAACAACACATACTAGCTAAATCTTGAAAGTGACATATATGTCCACCAATGGATGACTGGAGAAATGTGGTATTTATACATGGTGGAGTACTACTTGACCATAAAGGATGAATTTGAATCATTTGTAGGAAAGTAGATGTACTTCGAGACCATAATGTTAAGTGAAATAAATCAGACATGCAAGCTTACATATTATATAACTTTTTTTAATGAGAAACCTAAAGTATAAATAATTTAAAAAGCAAAATAAAAGGTAGAAAATAGAATGCAGGGAGACAGATATTTTACAAATGGGAAGGAGACTAAGAGATGGAGGGGAGAACAGACAGGAGAGGAGGATAAATAAAAAGTAAGATATATTACATATATGTACCTACTCCCCGCAATGAATATAATCATTATGTACTACAAAAATGTACTATTAAAAGTAAATTTGAATAAACTGAATAAAATAAATGAAATTCTATTTATAATGACATTGGAAAAGTAGAATTCTTGGGCCTAAACTTCAGAAGTGGTACAAAACCTGTACTCTTGAAAACTAGTGAACATGGTGAAGGAAATTAAAAGAATAAATAGGAAGACAGCCCATGTTAATGGATAAGAAGGTTTAGTGCAGTTAATAAGGCAGTACTCTCCAAATTCATTTACAGGTTAAACACAATCTCTATCAAAATTCCAGCTGGCTTTGTAGGAATCGAAAAGCTGATCCTAACATTTGTATGGACATTTAGGGTCCCAAAATAACCAAAATGATCTTGAAAAAAACTGGATAGTTCCTGATTTTGAACCTGATTATGAAGCTACAAATATCGTGTGATATACTAGCATAAAATAGACATACAGCAGAACAGAATAAGGATACAAACCATGGTATTTATAGTCAACTGATTTTAAACAAAGGTACAAAGACAATTCAATGAAAACAGTCTTTTCAATAAATGATACTGGGACAATTAAATATTCATGTGCAAAATAAAGGTCTCTACCTCCTGGAATGACAATGGCAAAATTTTAGAGCTTTCAGGGTTAACAAACAGCTATGGCACCAGGTTTGGTGGCACACGCCTGTAATCTCAGCACTTGGGAGGCAGAGGCAGGATTGCTGCAAGTTTGAGGCCAGCCTGGGCTACATAGTGAGTTCAAGGCCAGCCTGAACTACATAGTGAGACCCTGTCTCAAACCCCCCCACCCCCCCAAAAAAAAAGCTATGGTAAACATGCCTTAGATTCACCACAACTATCCCAGAATATATGAAAACTAACTCCAAACAGAACAAGGGCCTAAAGGTGTGAGTTAAAATTACAAAATTATTAGAAAGAAACATGAGTATCAATCTTCATGACTTTTCACTAGAAAATGACTTCTAAGATATTGCATCAGAAGCACAAGTATCAAAAGAATAAATATGTTGGACATTATCAAAGATTAAAAAAATGTTCATTGAAACACCGTCTAGAAAGTAAAATGACAACCAGGAGAAATAGGAGAAAATTTGGGGAAATTATATGTCTAATAAGGGACTTATATCCAGAACACATCAAGGACTCTTACAAGTCCATAATATAACTCAGTTTAGAATAGACAAAAGATCTCAACAGAAATGCCTCCAAAGATGATACACAAATGTCCAGTAACTGCCTGGTGAAGATTCTCAGCATTATTTGCCACCAGGGAATTGCAAATCAAAATCAAAATAAGAAAACATTTCATGCCTACTAGGATTATGATAGTCAAAATTCACATAATATATTATTTTTCTGAAATTGGGGAATTGAACCCAGGGCCTCATACATGTAAAATCAGATACTTTAAATTCAGGGTAAATTTGTGAAGAAATCAGAACCCTCATATACACCTAGTAGGAATGTAAAATGGTGCACCTCTATGGAAAAGATTGGTGGTATTTCAAAATTTAAACACAGAGGGGCTGGGGATTTAGCTCAGTGATTAGAGTGCTTGCCTTGCAAGCACAAGGGCCTGAGTTCGATCCCCGGCACCACACACACACAAAAAAAATTTAAACACAGAATTTCCACATGACCAGTAATTTCACTCCTGTGTCCATAAAAATTTATACACAGATATTAATAGTGGTATGATTCAGAGTATCCAAAAAGCAAAAAAAAAAATCTAAATAAATGCCTATCAATCAATGCATGGGTAAATAAAATATAGCATATCCATAAAATGGAATGTCATTCAGCAATAAGAAATTAAGCACTGATACATGCTCCAACATAGTTGAATCTTCAAAACCTGAATGCCAAGTGAAAGAAATCAAAAGGCCACACACAATGGAATCATCCTTTGATTTCATTTATATCAAATCTCTGCAGTGGACAAATCTATACAGACAGAAAGTAAATAGCGGTTGCCTGGAGAATAGGGCTAAGGAGGACTGGAAATGACTGCTAATGGGTGCAGGATTTCCTTGTGACTGACAAAAACATTCTGAAATGGGAATGATTATTCAACTTTGGAAGCGCTGTATTCAGAAAACTATTGATTGTACCCAGTATGAGGATAAGTATGATGGTACCTGAATTATATCTTCATAATAAACACTGGAAGTCCTGGATGGTAGGCACATGTAAAAGAATGAAGTTGAACCTCTTCTGTACACCATCTACCAAAATAACTCAAAAAGAATTAAAGACCTAAATGTAAAACCCAAAACTATAAAAGTCTTAGAAAAATAATAAAATTTAATCTTTGTGACCTCAGTTTACCAGTGATGTTGACCATTTTAGAGATGAGTGCTGTAACCCAAAACCCACTTCTTTATTTGCAAAGTGCCAACCCTGCAATTATAGCTGAATACTGAGGTTTTAGTTTAGAAAAAATCCTTGTAGTTGACCACCTTTTGTCTTAAAAGAAAAACGCAATAACGGAGCTTTCAATGATACAGCTTTTGTTGAAAGGTGAAAGTTTGCATTTGACATGCTTTTGCACAATTAATGTGATCTTAGCTGTTGTATGCATGCTGATAACTTGTCACACCTCAGCTGGGGCCACGTGGCTCATATGCCAAGTGAGAGGGCTCTGCACGCACACACATGCCAGAGGTTCACCACCACTGGATCAGGTGGAGGTTTCTCAGGTACAACACCGAAAGCACGAATGACAAAAAAACTACAGAAATTGGACATCATGGTTTTTTGCATCCCTGGAACCTTTCAAAAGCTGGGGTGTAGAGGTCAGTGGGAGAATCCCTGATTAACACAGGCACAGCCCCGGGTGTGAGTCCTAGCAACACACGAAAAAGACAAAGCCATCTAGAAGATGAAGGGAATGGATATGTTTAACCTGACTTAAACATCATGCAATGTAGTTACAGGTGTCGAAACGTTACATTACATCATTGATATATATAATTTTATGTTTTTATGTACTAGTTAAAATGAATGTAGTTTAGAATTAATTTTACAAAGAAAAGCAGCCCATAGAATGGGAGAAATTTTTGCAAATTATGTGATAGACTTTTATCTAGAACACAGAAATGACTTAGTGAAACAATCACACTCATAAAATATGAGCAAGGAATATGAAGACACATTACTCCATATAGCAAAACACTAGCGATAGAAGAGTTGGGTACTGATTTGTGCTACAACGTGGATGAACCTTGGAACTATTATGCCAAGTATAAGAAGCTAGCCGTAGATGACATCATACTATGTGATTCCCTTCATATAAAATGTCTAGACTAGCCAAGTCCATGGAGACAGACGATCAGAGCTTGTCTGGGGTTGGGTGGTACAAGGGACTGCTAATGGATATGGGATTTGTTTCAGGGTTGATAAAAATGTTTTAAAATTGTTCGTGGTGTAATGGCCGTACAACTCTTAAGAACAAAGAATACACTTAAATCATTGAATTTTACATTTAAGTGAATGAATTATAGGCATATTATACGTCAGTTACATTTTTTTTTAAGTTTTGCAACTCTTAATTCACCAACTGCCTTCAGTCTATTAGAATTTGGAGAGACCAAGAAAGTTACTGGTGACTGAAGAGATCAGAGGACAGAACCTCCCCAATAGGGCTGGAGTTGCGTTTCCTTCACTTAAAGATTAGTGAAAAGGGCTCCTGGGAGGCCACTTCAGAAGTTTAATGTGAATCCCTGGAGTGTGTAGCAATGTACCTCTGGAAAACCGAAAAGGCAGGAGGCTGGCAGCACCAAGGGAGGGCCATTCTGGGCTCTGCTGCACCCCACCGACAGTGGACCGAGCCTGTGCTTTCGAAGAGAGGTTGAGATCTTTAAGAATCAATCTGGAGTGGCTTAAATCCTGCCCATAAACTGCGGAGGAGTGGAAGCATCCTGTGGGATGTCCAAAGGCTGAGGGGAGGGGTCGTGGGGGTGCAGAGAGGGTGTTTCTGTACCTTCGACAAGAGACCTGCCCAGCTGAAAGCCTTACAGACCTGCTGCCCCACTTTCCACTGCAATGCAGCCTGGAGTGGGCTGGAGAGTGAGGCACTTCAGAGAGGGACAAAGTTTAATCAGACATTGAAAATATCAAAGGTCAAGATAAGTGATACTTTGATACAATATGTTTAACATCAAAATCAAGGTGAAAATATCCACGATGACCAAAATGTGTCAGTATTTTGAATAAAGGCAGGATCAGTAATGGCGCTGCACTCAGCCACATTGGCGCCTAACACAAAAGATGTGTCCTCTACATACATTTTTAATGTTTATTCTTAATGGTTAATTTTCTTCAGAACATTAACACAGTTGAAAAATAAGGAAAAATTTTCAAATGTACTGAAACCACATTATTTTAAATATTTATGCCCCAAATAGATCTATTATCATTTTAATTCCCTGGCTTTAGTGTACACAAACTCATCCATAAAAATTTTCAAAATCAACTTCTTTGCTTATCTCATTCTCAACTGAGAGAACTACTGTGTGAATTTCTCTTAGTGACAATTTGAAATAATTTTTAAACTAATTTTCAATTTATTTTGTATTGTCATTTAAAATGTTAACATTTTGTTTACTGTGGATTTTTGCATTAGTTTAGGTTGTGAAAATTTGGCATTAATATGTTCCTTATTTTGATTACTCATTTTGGGAGTCCTTACCTGTAATGTCTTAGTCCCAGCCCTAGTCCTGGCTGGCATTTCCAAGCAAAGTCTCTCCTGATATCTTATCTCTCCTCCTCCCTCTTCCCTGCTTCACCCTGGAATGACCTGCAATTGTGCTTAGCAAACTTAAGGAGAGTAGGCAGCATTGGTACAAGACTGAGTTGGACATATGCAAATCAATACATGTAATGCACCATATCAATAGAGTCAAAGACAAAAATCACATGGTCATCTCAATAGATGCAGAAAAAGCATTTGACAAAATCCAACACCCATTCATGACAAAAACTCTGCAGAAATTAGGAAATGACGGTCCATATGTCAACCTGATAAAAGCCATCTATGACAAACCAACGGCCAACATCACACTAAATGGTCAGAAACTGGATGCTTTCGTTCTAAAGTCTGGAACAAGACAAGGATTTCCCCTATCACCACTACTATTCAATATAGTTCTAGAAACATTAGCCAGAGCAATTAGGCAAGAGAAAGAAATAAAAGGAATAAAGATAGGAAAGAAGAAGTTAATCTATCACTATTCACAGATGACATGATACTCTACATAGAATACCCCAAAAATTCCACCAAAAGACTCTCCTAGATTTAATAACTAAATTCAGTTGCGTAGTTGGATACAAAGTCAACACCCAGAAGTCAACAGCATTCCTATATATACAAATAACAAACTCACTGAGAAAGATATAACAGAAGATATTCCTTTCACAATTGCATCCAAAAAAATGAAATACTTAGGAATCTATCTAACAAAGCAAGTAAAAGATCTGTACATTGAAAACTACAGTATTGAAAGGGATATCAGAAAATGGAAAGATGTACCGTGTTCCTGGGTAAGAAGAAACCAACATAGTGAAAATGGCTATACTTCCTAAATTACTATACAGATTTAATGCAATTCCAATCAAAATACCGTTAACATCACAAAAGTAAAAAAAAAAAATCATGAAATTTATCTGGAACCAGAAGAGACCACACAGAGCAAAAACAATCCTGGGCAACAGGGGCAAGGCAGGGGGGCATCACAATCCCCTGACCTGAAATTATACTACAAAGCTACTGTGATTAAAAACAGCATGGTACTGGCACAAAGACAGACCCGAGGACCAATGGAACAGGCTAGAAGATGCAGAAATAACTCCAAACACACTCATATATCTCATCTTCGACAAAGGAGCCCAAACACCCTCACGGAAGAAAGATAGCCTCTTTAATAAATGGTGCTGGAAAAATTGGCTGGCCACATGCTGAAAATTAAAACTAGATGCATGTCTGTCACCATGTACTAAACTAAAATCAAAGTGGGTCAAAAATCTAAACATTAAAACAGAAACACTAAATCTACTGGAGAATAGAATAGGAAGAACTCTTGAAGACAATAGGGGTAGGAAAAAAATTTATGAACAGAATCCAGACCGCACAGGAAATAATACAAAGAATCAGTGCTTGGGACCTCATCCTACTAAAAGGCTTTTGCACTGCAAAAGAAATCATTAATAAAGCAGGACGAAAAGCCACAGACTGGGAAAAAATCTTTGCCAGCTGCCCCTCAGACAAGGGTCTAACATCTAGAATATATAAAGAACTGAAAAAAGTCAACGCCCCCCAAATTTAAAGACCCAATCCAAAAATGGGCTTCTGAAATGAACACTTTTCAGATGAAGAAATAAAAATGGCAAATAAACATATGAAGAAATGTTCAACATCACTGGTCATTCGAGAGATGCAAATCAAAACATTGCTAAGATTCCATCTCACTCCAGAAAGAATAGCTATTATCAAGAAATCAACCAACAACAAGTGCTGGCGGGGCTGTGGGGAAAAAGGTACCCTTCTCCACTGTTGGTGGGAATGTAGACTGGTCCAACCACTATAGAAATCAGTAGGGAGACTCCTCAAAAAACTAAATCCAGCTAAATCCAGAAATTCCATTTGATCCAGCTATTCCTCTGCTGGGTATCTTCCCAGAAAAACTGAAAACCTCATACCATAGAGATATATGCACAACCATGTCCATAGCAACACAATTGGTAATAGCTAAGTCTTGGAAATAACCCAAATGCCCAACAACTAAGGAATGGCTAAAGAAGATGTGGTTTTTCTACACAGTGGAGTACTACTCTACCATAAAAAAAGGATAAACTAGAATCATTTGTTGGTAAATGGATGCACCTTGAGAACATACTCTTAAGTGAAATAAATCAGTCATGCATGAGTACACATCAAATTGTTTCTCTGATATGAGAAACCATAAGTGTACATAAAGACAAAGAGGCATAATAGATACTATGTAAAAGAAAGATAATATTCAAAAGAGAGGAGAGCTAGAAGGGGGAAAGAGGGAAGGGAAAAGGGAAAGAAGTGGGAAAAATGGAAAAATGTAAATAAACCTGCTGTAAATAAGGAAAGGGGAGAAGGGGGGGAACCAAGATACATCATGTATAGGTACAAAATAACCATAATAAATGGTATCATTATGTATAAAATGTACCAATCCATGTTCTTGGTTAAAAATTAAAAAAAAAAACAAAACCAAATAGGTTCTGTAGAATCTTAATGGAAACCTAAAAAAAAAAAAAAAAAATACTGAGTTGGAAAATCTTGAAGAATACAATTGGGATTATAGTGATCAGGATTCTTCAGAGAAATAGAACCAATATATAGATACAGATATATAGAGATACAGATATACAGACATAGATTTATAGAAACATATAAGCATATTTCTCAGGCTCTATAATCGCCTGAGCCAATCCTCATAATCATCTCAAAGATGGCTTATTCTGTTGTGGGTGCTTAGAAGTCCCACAGTCGGCAGTCTGTCAGCTGGGGGCTTAGGAAAGCTAATGGTGCAGTTCCGGTCCAAGCCTGAAGCCCTAAGAAGCCAGCAAAGACAGTGTCCAAAGGTGCAAGAACCAAGAGCATTAGTGTCAAGGACAAGAAAAATGGATGTCCTAGCTCAAGAACAGCGCGCAAATTCACCTTTCCTTCACCTTTTTGTTCTATCTGGGCTCTCAACAGATTGGTTACCGCCCACTGGCATTGGTGAGAGAGATCTGACTGAGTCAAAGGCTAACCTCTTGCAGAAACAAGCTCACTGACACACCAAGAAATCATGTTTTACCAGCGATTTTGGGCATCCATTAGCCTCACCAAGTTGATACATAAAATTAGCCATCACAGGCCCACTTTTCTTGAAGCAGGCCTGAGCCAAAGGAGAGGAGAACCTCGGCCTCTAAATGTAGTTGACGTTTTGGCTTTTTTGTGAAACTAAATGTGTAATTACTGAGGTGTTGACTAATTTTGGGACTCGACATAACCAACAGATCTTTCCTTATCTGAGAATGACCAAGAACATCTAGGGCTCTAGGTCTTACCCACGGGTCAGGGAAAGCAGCTGCCTAGGGTAAATGTGAGTCAGGACCTGAGGTAAGGTCACTAATACAGTTGCTTTGGGCTGCGTCCTTGAAACTGATTCATTTTGTTCACTGCATTAGTTATACAAGGGTTCTGCTCAGTAAAGCGCAGTTCTCTGTAGACAAAGCACATGAGTATAGTGACTACCATGGTTGGGATATGGTTTAAAAGTGTCCCCCAAAGGTTCATGTGTTAAAGGATTGAAGCTTGGTTCCTAGAGTGGCAGTCCTAAGGGTGTCAGACTTTTAAGAGGTGGCCCTACTAGGAGTTCTGTAGGTAATTGGGGGTGTGACCTCAGAAGGGACTGTGGGACCACGGTCTCTCCGGCTTTGTTTGGTGATGTGGTCTCTTGCTCTCCCCTGCACCCCTATCATGAGCTGAGCTGAGCTGAGTGATGCCAGTATCATGCTCTTGCATCACCAGATCTGCGAGTTACACAAACCTCTGTATAAATCATGATAGTAATGAAAACAGACTAATACATGGACTCTCTAGAGCTTTATGTTTGCATGCTTCTCAGACCCTGAATTTGAGTTGATCAGATTCATTACCTGAAAAATGTGGCTCTTTTTCAGCACTATTTTCACCCTTACAAGGAAACATTTTCTTTTCCCTTAGCAATGAGTGGATCCATAAATAGCTGCCCATACCAAAGTTTGATTCATTAATTTCCTCTTCTGACCTTTTAGTCAGAAGCTAAGAAAAAGTAGGATCTTTTCTGACTTGACAATATCCCTTTAACGGAATGAATTTTTCAAATCAAGAAATCTTGCAACTAGTTTCTTTCCCCCTTCCCCAATTACTGTTTCCTTTTCAAACTTGTTCAACACTATCTTGGTTTTAATATCTTCCCCTTTCAACTCTATTCCCCAGTAATTTCCGAAGGGAATACTGAGTCGTCTTCTGTGTTCATATCTCTATTAGCTTTTAAGTCTCCCTTCACCAGAAGCACTTCTAGTGCCATAACTCAATTATTTCAAGGGAGATTGGAAAAAGAACTGCCACTAGCAAAGACAATTATGTTTGTGTGAAGTGGAGTTAGTGCAACTGGATTGAAAGTTTTGTGAGAAAAGAAAGCTTACTCTAGGGAGGACAAGAAATGGAAGCTAAATGGGGGGTGGGCTGCTACAGTTTGCAACATTCACCCACCTTCCTGGCCATTAGCCTCGTAGCAGGTTCCAGCAAGGTGGCAGTTGTTGGGAAGTCAAAGGAAAGGATCTAATCCCAAGCAAAGTTTCCCTGGAGGTTACCTATTTACATGCTGCAGGGACACCAGAGACCAAGTCCTTGCATTAAGCTGACTGGCTATAAGAGAACTACATGTTAAAAACACAGCAAATAGCTTTTACTTCTACTTAAAAACACACTCTCTTCTTTAAACACACGGTGCTTTGGTCTTTTTCTGCTTTTGACAAAACTGTTACTTCCTCTTAATGCTATGTAAGAAATAGGGCAAGTGCGGTGAGAAACAACTGATATTTGATGTCAGGTGAAAAATAGAGAAAAATGGGGCATGTGGAAGACTGGTGAGCACAAGCCCCATCTAGTGGGGACAGCTGCCACCCAGGGCCAGCATTGTCACACCGTGGGAACCCTGGCTTACATAGCTAGGCATCTGTGTTGTCAAGAGATCCGGCGTTTGTGCGCTTCCATCCTGCCCCTAAATGTCAGTTC
>PVJO010002856.1:102275-133830 GCA_004026905.1 Hystrix cristata | reverse complement strand
GAAAGCAGGCACATCTGAAATGTCATCTAGTGTCAGAGCAAAAGCAGTCTGACACGCTCTGGAATGACAAGTGGCACAACGATGGGACCCTAGGAAGATGGAGGAAACTGGAGCTGGCCCTGGAAACAGGACACGACGCACTTGGCAGAGGAAAGCAGGTGGCCTTGTCACCCCGGCCCAGTGGGGTGTGATGAGCACCTCCTTGCGGCTGGAGCACGAGGGCACGGCGGGTGGGTGTGTGTGTGTGTGTGCCGGCAGGAAGCCAGAAAGAGCAGGGCTCGGTGCTTCAGAAGGGCACTTCTGGGGTCACGTGGAGGAAGAGAAGGAGGCGCACGGTAGGTTACAGACCAGGACGGCCCTAAATTCCTGCTCCTCCCATGTACACAGCCTCCATAATCCCTCCTCTTGAGACACGAGGTGGCCCCTGATTAGCTCACATGATGCGGCAGAGGACAGAATAGTACAGTATAATCAAGACTCCAAATCAGTTGATTTTGAGTGAGTCAACAGGGTGGCTTTCTCGGGGGGGCCAGACTTTAATCAGGTAAAAACCCTTCACAGAGAGATGGGGAGAAATTCTCCTCCTGGCTTGATGAAATAAGCGGCCAAGTTGACAGAGGCCTCAGCTGACAGCCAGCAAGAAACTGGGGACCTTGATCCTGCGACCACAGGGAACTAAATTCTGTCCTCCAAGTGAGCATGGAGGACAGCCCTGAGCTCCAAAACCCGGGAAGTCCAGCCAACACCCAGCCTGCAAGCTCACGAGACCCCAGGCACACAACCAGATCCCATGCCAGAGACACAGAGAACAAACGTATGTTCTCCGGAGCCCCTAAGTCCGAGACCGGCTGTTGCACGGCATGAAAACTAACACAGCGTGCATCTAAGGGACACTTCTTTTTTTCCTTCATTTTTTGAGAGAGTGTCTCACTGTGTAGTTCAGGTTGGCCTTGAACTCATTACGTAGTACCAGCTGTCCTTGAGCTTGCGGTAATCCTCCTGCCTCAGCCTCCCAAGTGCTGGGATTACAGGCATGTGCCACCATACCCGGCTCATTAGGGCTGCTTCAAATGACCTCCTCTAGCCACCACTCTGAGGGGCAGGGAGCAGCTACAGTCACGAGACTTGGCAGAAAGAAGGGCACTCGGAGGCGCCCTCCTAGACACCCACCTCCAGAAACTCAAACTCGTCTGCCTTCATCAGGCTGAGCTCGATCTCGTCCTTCAGGGTCTGGATCTCATTCCTCTTCTTGAGGAGAATCTGGTAAATGGTGTCAAACTTGGCACTGACCCTCTTCTCCTCCTCCTTTATCTTGCGTGTCGAGCCAGCCTCAGAGGAGTCAATGAGGGCCTTCATTTCAATGTATTCCTGTTTCAGCTGCTCAATCTTCCGGCCAGCGGCATCCTAGGGCACAAGGTGAAAGGACTCATGTCAATCTGGGCAGCCAAGAAGGCTCCCGAGTGTCTGGGAGATGGGCCCAGGAGCCTGCACCCGAACTGGGTGGGAGCGCGGCCTGCACGGCCACTTTGGCCAGCCATTTGCAATACCTCGTGAGCAAACGTGGAGGGGCCCTGTTCCCCGCCTCAGCGACTCCAACCCTCGGAATATGTTCCCCCAGAACTCTCAGACCTGCCTGGGGACACACCCAGAACGTTCACAAGCAGGACTGGGCTTTTTTGGTTTGTTTTTTGTCTTTTGGAACAGGGTCTCATTATGCAGTCCAGGCTGGCCTTGAACACAGTATGTAGCCCATGTTGGCCTTGGATTCAAGGCAATCCTCCTGCCTCATCCTCCCAAGTGCTGGGATTATGGGCATGTGCCATCATACCTAGCCTCAAAATAAAAATTTAAAAGACCCTGGGGAGGGGCTGGGGATTTAGCTCAGTGATTAGAGTGCTTGCCTTGCAAGCACAAGGGCCTGAGTTCGATCCCCGGCACCACAAAAAAAAAAAAAAAAAAAGACCCTGGGGAGTAGCTCAGTGAGAAGGTCCTAGGTTCAATCCCCAGCAAAGGAAGAGAGGAAGAAAGGAAGGAAGGAAGGAAGGAAGGAAGGAAGAAAATAAGAAAGAAATTATTTGTTTCCCTCCCTGCCTCTCTTTTCGCAGACTAGACAAGGATGTCACAGTGAGCCAGTGTAGAAACCCAGCTTGACATGACTGCCGCCGTCTTGGTCATAACTGCCAATGTGCCTTCCAGGTGACCCTGGCACACATCCCAAACCCCACAGGACAAACAGAGTCATTAGCGGGCCAGTTGAGCGTGCTGTACCAGCCACTGATGCCCGGCCACGGTAACAGATTTTGAGAAAGGCCTGGTGCATGCCAGTTGGCCACAGGCCACCTTTGTCTGGCTAAACCCTCCTCCCGCTTGGGGCACAGGACCCTCCTGCTTTGCTGCCATTCAACACAGGCTTCTGTCCCCGAGGGGAAGTGTCAGCCTCTTCCCTCGGCCCTGGCACCTGCGCCTTCATGGTGAATTCTTTTATACCAGGACCGGGATGTCCCAAACACCCAGCTTCAACCAAAAACCGAAGGACATCGCCCAAGAAGCAGGAGGATGCTGCTGGCAGCACGGCCACCTCACCAGACTGGGGGACTGGCGCTTGGGCGGCACTGTCACCAGGAACACAATCAACTTCTCGCTGGCTGAAGTCTCTGAATTTGGGGGCACACTGGTTTGCAGCAGTTTAACCAATAACTGCTGCATACTCTGGTTCAGCCTCGCAACCCCCTTCAGAAAAGAGCTATGAGCCCACTATGCGGATGGGAAAACAAAGGCCAGGGTCTGCCCACTTGACCAGAGTCACATAGCTAGTGCCTGACTCAGTGGGCGTCCCTGATCACAGCTGAAACAGACGCCATGGCTCAGGATGTTTAAAAATCCAATCTTCTTTTGGTTAAGGGCAACTTAGTGTTAGAAAAAATTTCAAAGCCAGGCATGGTGGCACACACCTGTAATTCCAGCACTTGAGAGGCTGAGGCAGGAGCATTGCTATGAGTTCAGGACTGGCCTGAACTACACAGCGAGATCCTGTCTCAAAATAAAAACAAAAGCAAAACAAAAAACAACAAAACATAAAAGAAACTTTCCACTCTTACCCCTAGCAGACTTCCATCCAGCATTTTCCTACTCTTCTTCTAATGGTTAATGTGGGCCTAGCAAAGCCAGGTCCACATCCCAGAGCCTTGAACACGACCTCAGCTAGGACAGGGTCTTTGCAGATGTAACTAAATGAAGGGTCTTGAGGTAAGCTCATCCAGATTAGCCAAGGGAGCCCTAAATTCAAGGCCAAGTGTCCTTATTACAGACTGAAGAGCCCCGGAGGGAGGGAGGTGGCCTTGTGGAGGGAAACAGAGAGTGCCACAAGGCAGCCACAGACCAAGGAGCGCCCAGGTCCCCAGAAACTGGAAGAGCCAGGCAAGATCGCCCCCTAGAGATGTCAGAGGGAGTGTGGCCCTTCTGACTGAGGGCTTCTGGACTCCAGAACTGTGGGGGAATAAAGTTCTGTTATCATAAGCCATAGAGCGTGCAGCGACTTCTCACAGTGGCCTTAGGAATGACTATTTCCTTTTCACTGACCTTAGGAAATGACTATTTCCTTTTCCTTTTCATGCAATCCCAGTAGACATAAACTTTTGCTTCCTATTTTATGTCCCATCTCATATTATAACCATCTTTCTACATTATTTGTTTTTTTGTGTGTGTGTCAGGGTCTCGCTATGTAGCCCAGGCTGGCTTTTGAACTCATGGCGATCTTCCTGCCTCAGCTCCCCACACCCAGCAAGGATGGGTATACAGGGGGCTTTCAATTTGGGTTTGCAAAGAATCTTCCTTGGGCACATGGCCTTCCACATGCTTTGCTAGGATACCATTTCATTCTGACGCTGGGGAGCGTGCTCAGCCTTGTCCAGGTCTGGGCCCTGTCTGTCCAGCCTGGAGGCCTAGGAGGTGCCAGGGCGGGGCAGTCACTCACCTGCACACCTAGCTTCCTGGCTCGCACGTCCTCCAGTGCCTTGGACGCCCCATTGATCTGACCGTACATGATGCCCAGCTTCTGCTTCAGCTTGCTCTGTGGAGGAGACAACAAAGGTGAGATGCCTGAGCTGGCCCAGGCCCCACCCGGAACCATCTCTGAATCCTCCCTCTGGTGCTTCGGATGCCCCAAGGCTGCCTGGCTCTTCTTGAAGCATTCCCCTGTTTCCTACCTCCTCCTGCCCTGTGAGAGGGACAGTACAGTAAGGAAGTTACACTCTTGAGCCAGACAGAGCAGGTTCAGTCCCAGTGCCCAGCCTCGGAGCTATCTTCTCCTCGGCTTCCTTGGCCTCCCAGGGCCCACAGAAGCCAAGTGACCAACACGGGCATTGGTGCCCTACACACCAGACAGTGTGCCAGTGAATCTGTTCACCACTCCCGTGTTACAGCTGCTGAAATCAGGGCACAGAGGACAGCGTGGTAGCCCGCTCGCTTTGGGACAGCTGCTGCTGTAAGGCAGATGCAGCCATAGGGACAAGCCTCCCACTGCACAGCAGAAAATCAGACAGAATCCCCAAAAGAAAAACAGGCAGGAGAAGGGGACCCTCTTCAAGAGACGGGCCCGAATCTGGGACACTTTTCCAGAGACCCTGCCAATCCGGAAGGAAGCTCTCTGTGGACTTTATCTGCCTCAGGAAGGTGGGGAACAGAAATCCGGACCCAAGCCTGCTCCGGCCACCCAAAGCCGGGACCAACAAGCTCTGGGAGTAGGACAAGCCAGGCCGCAGCAGGAAGTCAAACTCCAAATCAAGTCAGTCCCCGAACGAAGCTAGTTCAGACTCGCTTGGGTCTGAGCCACTCCAGAAACAAGGGGAAATGAGGCAGGAAGAAAATTAGTATCATCATTCAATTATTTCTACGAGATGTCCTAGCAAGCCAGGTGCGGTGGTGCACACCTATAATTCCAGCACTCTGGGAGGCTGAGGCAGGAAGGACGGTTTGAGCCCAGCCTTGGCAACCTAGCGACTTATCAAGACCCTGCCACAAAATTTTAAAATACTAAGGGGGCTGGGGATCGTGCTTAGTGTGAAGGTTTTGGATTCAATCCCCAGTAGCACACACACATACACATGTCATATCAGGGTCTGAGGCTCTTACATCTGTGCTCAGATGAAATGCTGGGGCACAGAAATGAGAAGGGCACTAGCACAGTTACGATGGGTGTGCTGACTGAGTGCCAGGTGGGGTTCTAGGGCCCTGCACACATTAATTTATTTAAAGCAAGCAAAAAGCTATGCCATGGTGTGGGAATCTTCCAACCTTTACAGAAAAGAACACTGTAGCACCGAGCAATTAGGTGGCTTGGGCAAGCACACAGTGCTGTTTAACTGGCACAGCTGGGGTTCTAATACCAAAATCCTGTAATTCCGCCCGCCATGGGGTGCAAGCCTATAATATCCCAGCACTCGGGAGGCTGAGGCAGGAGGACCACTATGAGTTGGAGGCCAGGCTGGGCTACATGGTGAGTTCAAGGCCGGGCTACCATGAAACCCTGTCTCAAAAGATAAAAAACAAAACTATAGATATATGACCAAACTGAGCAGGCTGGAAATTTCTAGGGAGAAAAGAAAAAAAGACATTTCCTTCCTCTAACTAGCTGGCTCAACATATTCTGACCCTCCCCTCCACTTTCCTACTTCTCCCACTGCACCAGAAATAATCAGGGCTGGACCTGACCTTGAATCTGGAGTTGAACAACCCAGTGACAGCCACACTTCAGGGCTGGAAGCAGAGACCAAGGTCATAGGTCCGCAACTCCGGAAGCCCAAGTCACTGGCAACAGTTCAGGCTGGAGCTGGGAGGAACGGTCCTTGCCCTCGGCCTGCCCAGGAGGCTCTGGCCCCAGAAAGGAGACCTTGCACACCCAGCAGCTGGAAGCTGTTTGACTTCCGACAGCGCTCTCCACCCTGCACCCTGTGCCCTGCACTTTGAAAGAAAGAGTTTATCTATCATTAATCAAATGGTCTGGGGACTTTGGTACCTGCGATTATCCTCTAGTCAAGGGTAACTTTCTTTTTTTGGTGGTGGTACTGGGAACTGAACCCACGGCCTAGGTCCTGAGCTACATCCCCAGGCCTCTTTTTATTTTTCGAGACAGCACTTTGTTTAACTGCCTTGGCAGGAACTGAATTTGTGATCCTCCCACCTCAGCCTCCCAAAGCGCTGGGATGACAGGCATGCGCCACAGCACCCCACAAACACTTTTTGAAGATCTGAGGATCATGTCACAGAGGCCAAGGACATGAGCCAGGGTGGAGGTGCTGTCTAGCTGGCGCTGGCACTAGAACCGCTGGAGCAGCAACAGGGCTGGAAAAGAGGCCCTGGGGGTGGGGAAGAGCCCCACGATTCTCTACAAGGATCACACATGGTGGCACTTGGAGCTGCTGCAGAGGCTGCAAGGGAGCAGGGCCTTGCCGGGCTGGAGGACCTCCTGCCCCAACCTGCCTTGTGCTGTGGACAAGAACCTCTCTAAGTGTCTATCTACAAGCCAGTTGCCCGGGAGCTCAAGGCCCAAGACAAAGGCCATCCTGGCAGCCAGAGCAGGGGGTGCCCTGTGCCTCTGCCCAGCCCTGCCCCAGGCCTGAGGGAGGGAAACCACAGGGCCCTATGAGCCTTCCCAGGGAACAGTTTCCCTCACCTCCCCCTCTCCCAGTTGGGGGCTTTCTCACTGAGCTACATCCCCAGCTCTTTTTAATTTTTTATCTTGAGACAGGATCTCACTAAGTTGCTAAATTGCCCGTGTCCAGTGTATAACCTTTTTATCAATTCCCAGCTCCAGACCCAAGTCAGGATTCCAACTCTGACTCCCACCGAGCCCGGTAAAGCCCTGGATCCTGCACAGGAAGCACCTTCCTCAGCCTCCCATCTCCCCCAGGAGGTGGGGCTCGGATGCTATTAGTTTCCTGTGGCAAATGAGGAAGTGCAGGCTCAGACAGAGATCTATGGAGGATGTGACCAAAACCACAGGGCTCTATGGGGCAAAGTGCGGCTGCAGGCCCCAAAGGCTGGGCAGGCTCTCTCCTGGAACAGGTGGTGGAGACAGAGTGAACATTTAAATTTTTTAAGTTTTTTGGGTTTGGGGGGGTGGTGCTGGGGACTGAACTCAAGGCCTTGTGCTTGCTAGGCAAGTGCCCTACCTGAATATTTAAGCTTTCTAAAAATATAGTAAAAGATACATTGCTATCAATCCCCCGAAAATACACCCCTTGGCTTCGCACACTTGTCCTATTGTTCTTGCTGCTTTCTAAAGCAGTTCTGGGGTCCTCTTTGCTGACTGTTGTCCATTGAGCCACCCTGGCTGCCTTGGGCTGTGAAATGTACCTTTCGCAGTTATTTTGACTTTGGAGAAGAGCCAGAAGTCACATAGTGCCAGATCCGGTGAATAAGTTGGATGAAGACACACTACTGTCATGTTTTTAAAAGCCTGCTTCTGTTGGATGGCATTCAACAGCAGTACTGACTATTCTCATCACCCCTCATAAAGACATTTGTGAAAGAGGACTTCCAGAACTGCTTCAGAAAGTGGCAAAAATGATGGGATAGGTATGTCTGGAGGGGAGAAAGAGGGATTAATGACAATGTATCTTTCACTGTAATACAATTTTTGAACATTCATCCATTCACCATATATTTGGATCACACTGTCCATCCCCAGGTTGCAGTGGCCACAGAGCTCGGGCGACACGTCCTGAGGTCCAGCTGCTGAGACCCAAGGAAAAACCTCAAAGGAGCCCAGCTCAGCCCCAGAGAGGCGGCAGGGCCGGGCAGGGCTGGGCAGGGCCGGGCAGGGCCGGGCAGGGCCGGGCAGGGCCGTTCGTGGCAGCGGAGCAAGGCCTGTGCCCTGGTCCTGACCCATCTACCACCCCCTGACCTTGCCCAGGCCTAAATTGCCTGTGACAATGCCAGGCCAGGCCTTGTTCTCGCTGCATGCTGGCTTTGGGGCTTAGACCAAAGGAACAATAGGGGGCTGGCTACCCTTTCCAGTATCTGCTTTGAGTCCACAGGGAAAGTATGTGCCCTCAAACCACTACAAACATCCACAGACCTGTGAGGCCCTTAGGACTCCACCTAGTTCTCCTCCTTCCTCCACTACAGCAGACTCAGGTCCCTGGGGCCATGTCTTGTGCTCAAAGTCACGCACCAGCATGAGGACACTATGGTGCAAGAGCCCTGGCCTCTCCCTGAGGTTCACATCCGGGTATTCCTGGGCCTCTGCTCTCCCCTCACAAAGCCTTTTGCTTACATGACCTCAAGAACGTCCCATGTTCTAGACTCCTCAGGTGTGGTTTTGAGTCAGTTCCACGGGGAGAAACTGCAAACAGTGTCAAACAACCTGAGTTCCAGAGTCCGCTTGACCACTTACTGCATTAGCTCCTGTACGTTAGCCTCTCTGAACCTCAGTTTCCCGAACTGTGAAATGGAACTAGTAATACAAACTTCCTGAGTGCTGCTAGAACTTAATGAGGGGACAGTGGTAACTTCCAGGGCTCACCTCGGTTGTCCTCTCTGCAAAACGCGTGTGGAGAGCAGGCAATAGGTGAGGCGGTGAGGGCTATACAACCTCCTAGCTCCTCGCTGCCGTCATTGAGATGACCACCTCGCCCGCACCGTGTCCGCCCGCCCAGCCCAGCCCAGTGCCCACGGATGGCCCAGAGCGGGCAGATCTCAGGCCCCGAGAAGCCCATCGCCCCACAATCCCACGCTGGCCTCCAGAGGGCAACCCAGCAGGTCCCCGGGCCCGCGCGCCCTCCGGCCCGGCCTACCTCCAGGTCGGTGCTGGCCTGGCTCAGGGGCGCGGGCGAGCAGGCCTTGTGCTCCACCAGGCAGATGTGGCAGATGCACTCGCTGTGGTCGGGGCAGAAGAATTCGCGCAGACGGTTGTGCTGGGGACACTTGCGGCGCTGCAGGTCGCGGACCGGCGCCTGCAGCGGGTGGTCCTGGAAGGCGGGGCTGTCGAGGTGCGGCCGCAGGTGCTCCTGGCAGAAAGAGGCCATGCACACCAGGCAGGTCTTGACGGCGGCCTCCCTCAAGCAGTGGTCGCAGGCCACCTGCGCGGCCGGGCCGGGCGCCGGGGCGCGGGCGGGCGGCGTCCAGTCGTCGACGGGCGCCGGCACCTGCGCCTGCTCGGCCTGCAGGAACTGCTCCACCACGGCGCACAGCACCGTGTTCTTGTGCAGCTGCGGGCGCGCGGAGTAGACGGCGCGGCACTGGGGACACGGGTACGGCGCGCCCTGCACTGCCCACGTCTCTTCCAGGCACGACTTGCAGAAGTTGTGGCCGCACGGCGTGGTGACCGGCTCCTTGAAGGCCTCCAGGCAGATGCAGCACGACAGCTCCTCGGCCAGCGGGCACAGCTCGGCCATGGCGCTCGCGGGGACCCGACGGGACGCGCTCGAGCGGCGGCGGAGAGCGACACGCGACACTCCTGCGTCCAGCGCCGCGGAAAACGAAACCCAGCGGGTAGCGGGGGCTAGGCCGGCTTCCAGGAAGTCACGTGGGCCGGAGGGGCGGGGCCTCCGGACCCTAGGCGCCCGCCGGGGGCGCTGGGGGCGGGGTCTCGGCCTGCCCCGCCCCGAGGTCCCGGGAGGGGAGGGGCGTTCGGCTCTGGGGCACCGCCCACCCGGGACCCCTCCCCTCGCTCCTGGTGGCCACTGCGGTGACCGACACGAGGGTGGAGAAGCCCAGACCCGCGGGGTCGGGGCCAAGATCCACTGTGACTTCCTCTCAAACCTGCGCGGGGGGGGCGGATGGGCCACCGCGCAGAGCTGGTGTGGTTCGCTGGGCTTTTTATTTAATTGATTGATTTCGTGCTGGGAATCGAACTCAGGGCCTCGCTCCTACCAGGCAAGCGCGCTCTACCACTGAGCTAGATCCCCAACCCTGTTAGCTGGGCTTTCAGAGAAATAACTGTCTAGAGCACTACTTCGCGATGAACAAGGATACGCGCGTCATCTGCAGGAAAATGGGGGCGCCTGGAGACCACAATGTTAAGTGGAATAAATCAGACACACAAGCTGAAATTCTGCATGGTTTCTCTTATATGGGAAACCCAAAATATAAATAAAGTGCAAAATAAAAAAATAGATGGTAGGAAGTACGGAAAGCTTTCTCAAAAGGGGGAGAGCCAAGAGATGGAGGGAGGAGGAGGGAGGGGCGGTGAAGGGCAGGAAAAAAGAGGAACGCTAAGTCCGGAGGTGGACTGTGAGCTGCTGCCCTGCTAGAAAATGTAATTCCCGGCGATCGTAAACCCAGCTACAGTAAAGAATTAAAGAAACCGAGTTTAAATTAAGAGAAGATAATTTATTTAGAGGACGGTTTATTTAAAAGTGGTGAAAAAGGGGGGAAAGGAGATGATAGGTAGCTACTGGACGAGTAGGGAACATTCGAAAGCGAAATACTCGTGGGTCCTTCCTCGTAGCCCCCTTTTACTGAGGTTTCACCCTTGGGTCGGCCCTTGGAATCTGATTGGCTTTTGGGCTTGTCTGTCACCTCTGCCTCGATTTCCCTCAGCCCTGTGACCTTTGTTTTTAGGCAGAGGGCAAACTTATGAGCGGGTACCTTAGACCCGGATAATGCAGATGTAGGAGTCAAAGGGGAGAGTTTGTTTTCTTTATGTTAATCAGATTACCTGGGGACCTTCCCGGAACCAGTCTCTTTGCCTTTGTCTCTCTGACTATTGGAATCTGGCTGCCTTTATGTTTCTAAGTATTTGATTATAACTGCCTGGTTTTTTGAGTTTAATGAGGCCTTTACCCTATCTTTTCCCTACCTATGGGGAGACCTGTCCCTACAGAAATATAGTAACTGTAGGAACTGCTAAGTGACACCCGCCCCCCAAGGGCACTGAACCCAGAGCCTTCACCCTGCCCTGCCTCTGCACCCTTTTTTCTTTTCACTCTCTCTTTCGCCCTTCCATCTTCCCTCCCTCCTTCCTTCTCTCCCCCTCCTCTTTCTTTCTTTCCCCTCTCTTTCTTTCTCCTCCCTCTCTTCCCCCTCCCTGTGTCCCCCTCCCCATCTCTCCCCTATGGCTCTCTTTCTCCTGAAAGTTGCTGAATTGCCAAGGCAGGGTTTGAATTTGCGATTCTCTGGTCTCAGCCGCCTGGAGTGCTGGGATTACAGGTGTGCATCACCATGCCAATTTAGAACATTTCTATTTTGCTGGGATTTGAGGTCACCCAAGTTTAAGAAATATTCTCTTTCTCTTACACACAATATTGGAATTTAAACACTTTTTTTCTCAAAATTGTTTAGACTTATTTCTTTTACTTTTTTTTTTTTTTGATTCTGTTTTCCTGCTCTGACCTGGGCACAGGATTTGTGGGTGACCAGGAGGCTCCTGGCATTCAAGAGGGGATGGTGGCAAAGGGAAACCATCTGGGGAGGGTTACTTGAAATTTGCATCAGATGACAGCATCATTAACAAAAAGGAGAAGAGGGTAAATGTCTAGATTACCTGTGATCACTACTGTTTCCAGGGCACCTACTGTGTGCTAGACAATTCATGCATATTATTTCTTACTGTCGTCGCTGTAATCTCTGCAAGACAGTGTCATTATATCCATTTTACCTTGGAGGTCTCACAACTTGCACAAAGCACAGCTGGAATTCCAGCTCTGGGCCATGGAACTGGACATTCTAACTCCTGGCTCCTAAATCTTGTCATGTGGGTTTCTCTCCCCCAGACCCTTCACCCCACTTGTTCACTTTCATACCTCACAGTGGCGTTCGCATGGGAGACAGAAGGAAGAAGGGGGAGGAAATTAAGATGACATATAGTATCTCATTTAATTCTCACAGGAAGTCCTTGAGGTAGGTAAAATTACGTTGTGTTGCAGATGAGAAAATTGAGCCTCTGAGAAATCAAATAACTTGCCTAAAACACTAGCTATTGGCACCCAGCCTATCTCGTTCCAGAAACCAAACATTTCCTACTATAAAACGCTGCCTGCCTCCCAAGGGAGGACTGGGAGCTGTTTTCAGGAAGTAAACACTTCAGAAATCCACCTCTAACCTAGTTATGGGTGAGGTAGCTTGTTGACTCACACTAGAATGTGAAATTCTCTTTGCAGGCTGAGGGATTGAGTAAGGCTGGGTGGGCACTAAAAATGACTAGGAAGGCCTCAATTTCTGTTTACCACATTCCATGGGGTAGATGTTTACCAAGACCTACTATGCAACAGGCTGGGTGGTGAGTCAAAGATGACCTCCTCCTCCTCCTCCTTCTCCTCTTTTTCCTCCTCTTTCTTCTTCTTTCTTTATTTTGTAATTTTTAAAATTTTTTTGACACAAGGTCTCACTGTGTAGCCCAGGCTGGCCTCAAACTTACAGCGATCTTCCTGCCTCAGCTTCCTGAAGTGCTGGGATTACAGGCTACCAGGCCTCAGCTTGGACCTGCCTTCTACAGGGAGATGACAAAAGATAGCAGAGAAAGAGAATGTGGGAGAGGTCACTCCCTGCTAGGGATACGGACTCCTCATCTGCCAAACAGGGAGCCAGTAATACCTTTGTTGTTGTTGTTGAGACTTTGTGAAAACAAAACAAAACACATTTCAGCCCCGCTGACGCTGACGTAGGTGAGAATGTGGCCGCCAGAATGTAAAGCCTGCCATTATGGAAATTAGCTCTGGGCTTGTGTGGGCACAGGGACGCTCCCTGGACTGGAGGATGTGTTCAACTGTCATCAGTAACTTCAGCAGCACAGTGTCCTGAAATCAGAGTTGACCCAGCTGGTCACAAGGGAACCATATGGCCCCATCCAGCAGATGGCTAGCAACCCTAACCGGAATCTCCGTGTCTGGAGTTTGGAAAACTAGGTGGAGTAATAAGCCTCATTTGCCTGCAAATATAATTTGTTCTTTAGATCCACCAAGGCCTTCCTCGTGTGTCGGAGGGCAGACTGGAGCTGTGGTTCTAGCACCCGCCCCTCAGAAGGACATGGGTTCTTCTTGTCATTAAACCGATGGCCAGAGGGGCTGGAGGCGCAGCCCAGTGCTGCTCGAAAACTGTGTTCAAGCAGCACAATTTTCTGATAATGTCTTTATCAAGTTTTGCTATCAAGGTCATGATGCCTTCAATTGAGAACGGTTCCTTCTTTGTTTTCTGAAAGAGCTTTGTGTAAAATTGATATTCTTTCTTTTTTGGTCTTTGGTGAAATTCACTAGTACTGCTTCCTTGGCCTGGAATTTTCTTCATGACAGGTTTTAAATGACTAATTTGCTGGACGTGGTGGCATACACCTGTAATCCCAGCACTTGAGAGGCTGAGGCAGGAGGATCACCGTGAGTTTGAGGCCGGCCTGGATGGCATAGTGGGTTCAAGGTCAGCCTGGACTACACGGCAAGACCCTGTCTCAAAACAAAAAACAAAAACTAACTCAATTTCTTTAACTGATGTAAGAACATTCAGAATTTTAATTTCTTCTTGTGTCAATTTTTGCCAAGTTGTGTTTTGCAAGACATTTGTCCATTTTCTCTAAATTAATGCATTTGTTGCCGTAAGGTTGTTTGTAATCTTGCCATACTATCGTTTTGTCTTTTTTTACTAAGAAACAATTCATATACCATACAGTACACCCTTTTCAGTGTAAAATTTAGTGTGTTGTAGTATATTCAATAGGTTGTACGACCACCATCATACAAATGGAATCAAACAAATGTTCAATGTGGAGGTTTTTTGGTGTTTTTTTTTTCAGTATTGGGCCCTCGTGTGTACTAACCAAGTGCTTTGGTCTTGAGCTCATCTCCAGAAATGTGTTCTTTTTGTCTGGCTCCTCACCCAGAGTTTGTTTTCAAGGGTCGTCCGGGTTATACTTTGACTCTTACACAGCCACATCATATTCCGTTGTAGGGTATCATTTTTTCTAATCAGGTCTTCAGCTGAGAGACATTATATGGGTTGTTTCTGCTTTTTAACTATGACAAATAATTCCATTATGAACAATGATTTTTTTTTATGAACATGTGTGCTTTATTCTCACGGGCATAGATTCCAGGAGCAGAAAGGCCATGCCACATAGTAATTGTGTGGGTTACACTTTGCCATTCTCTCTCTCTCTCTTTCTCTCCTTCCCCCGTTCTCTTCCCCACTCCTTCTTTCTCTGGGGCAGGTCTCACTATGTAGTCCAGGCTGGCCTTGAACTTACAATGATCCTCCTGCCTCAACCTCCTGAGTGCTGGGATTACTAGTGTGTACCATCATGCATGGCCTGAGGTAATATCTTTTGAAGCACAAATGTTTTTAATTTTTAAATCCAATTTACTATTTTTTTCGTCATGCATACCAAAAGTCACGATGATTCACATTGGTGTCTGGGTTAGCTCTTTCACCCACTTCCAGTTTTTACATGTGGTTTGGAATGGGAGTTCAATGTCACTCTTTTGCCTCTGGTGGTACAAGCACCATTTATTGAAAAGATCACTTTTTCCCATCAGATTGTCTTGGTAACCTGATAGAAACCAACTTACCATTGATGTATGGGTTTATTTCTGGACTCTCAATACTTTTTTTTCTTTTTTGTGTGTGTCAGGAATCAAACTCAGGGTCTTGTGCTTACTAGGCAAGAGCTCTAACTGCTGAGCTAAATCCCAGCCCGGGCTCGCAATTCTTTTCCATTTATCTGTGTCTATTTTTATGGCATTACCATACAGTGTTGATTACTATAGCTTTATGATAAATTTTGAAATCAGGAAGTAGAGTCATCCAACCTTTTCTTTTCGATGTTACTTTTAACTATTGTGGGTCCGTATGAATTATAGCATCAGCTTGTCAATTTCTGCAAAAATTCCAGGTCAGTTTTGACAAGGCCTGTGGTGAATACATAGACTAACTTGAGTATTACCATCTTACTTTAATACTAATACTTTAATGATAATACTTTTTTTTTGTTTTGGGGTTTTTTTTTATCTTAATACTATTAAATCCTCAAACTCACAAGCATGGAATGTCTCCACTTATTTAAGTCTCCTTTAATTCCATTGAACAATGCTGTTTCTAATTTGCAATTTTAAGAATGCAATTCTTGCATCTATTTTGTTGAATTTATTCCTATTATTTTGGTGGTGTTATATATGGAACTGTTTTCTTAATTCTTTATCAGATTTTTCATTGCTGTTGTGTAGAAATCCAACTGATTTTTGTATATTTATCTTTTATCGTACAACTTGCTGAACTTATTCACCAATTCAGTAGCTATAATAGTTTATGTGTGAATTTGTTAGGATTTTCTATATACAAAATCATCTCATCTGCAAATAGAAATTTTCTTTCTCCCTTTATACTTTTTTTCTTTTGTGATTTTGGGGATTGAATCCAGGACCTTGCACACGCTAGGCAAATGGTATACCACTGAGCTACACTCCCCGCCCCTTTATTTCTTGTTTCAGTCAATTGCCCTGGCTAGACATTCCAGTACGATGCTGAATATAGAGCCAGGCATGGTGGCACACACCTTTTAATCCCAGGATTGAAGAGGCTGAGGCAGGAAGATCATGAAGTCGAGGCCAGCTGGGACTACACAAGGAGAACCTGTCTCAGCCAATGTTGAGTATAAAGAGCAATAGCAAACATTGTCGCCATATTCCTTACCTCAGAGGAAATGCTCTCAGACTTCACCCTTGAGTATGTTAGTGGTGGGTTCTTTTTTCTTTGTTTTTGAGACAACATCTCACTGTTGCCTAGGCTGAGAACGAACTTTCCATTCTCTTGCCTCAGCCTTCTCAACAGCTGGGATTACCGCCATGCCTAGCTCTTAACCTCACTCTTTCTGGACTAGTATTTCTCATTACACATCAATACCTACACATTTTGTTACACATTCATATCATGTAAATCAAAGCAGGAAGGCATCTTCCATGCCTGGCTAGCTGTGGTTTTTTCATAGGTGTCTTTTGTTAGGTTGGATAAGTTATTTCATATCCTAGTTTGTGGAGTGATTTTATCATTCACGAGTGTTAGACTTAATCGAGTGCTTTTTCTATATATAATTTTTTGTCCTTATTTGACTAAGATTGTGTAATTATATGCGTTTTGTTTTTTGAGACAGGGTCTCACTATGTAGTTCAGACTGAACTTGCAATCCATCTGCTCCAGCCGCCTCAGTGCTGGGATTGCAGGTACTACACTGCTACACCCAGCTCTGATTTTCTCATGTTCCATCAATTTTGGGTTCTTCAAAAACATCCCATTTGGTTGTGGTGTATAATCCTGTCTATAGGATGCTGGATTCAGTTTGCTGCTATTTTGTAGAGAGCTTTTGTGTCTAAATTTACTGCAATAGCATCACAGTGTTCAAACGACTCTCATCTTAGTTGATAGTGGCCCCATGCAAGAACAGTGGGCTGCAGTTCACATATGCCAAAGAGAAGCATGAACTGCTTCTTTTAGGTGAACAGGTGAAAAGTCCTGACCTAGGGAAAACATGGTACTTACAGGGTTTGGTAGCATCCACTGCAGATCTGGGAATGTATCCTCCATGGATGGGGATGGCCGCTGTAATTAAGTTACCACCGTGGTATTCAGGACAAGGGTGGCAAAGAAGAGACCAGCTGATATGGATGGAGTTGGAGAGCTAGAGGTTCATAAGGGATAAAGGTCCCACGGGACAGCAGACTGGTCCAGTTAGGGACAGAGTCCTTTTTTCTTTCTTTTTTTTGAGACAGGGCCTCAGTATGTGGCCCAGGCTGGCCTCAACATTCCCAGACTCAATCCTCGTGCCTCGGCCTCCCGACTAGCTGGGAGTACAGGCGTGCACCACTGCGCCCAGCTCTAGAGTCTTTCTGTGCAGAGTTAAAGCAGCTTGGAGCTTAACAGGGAGGAGGTGCACCGGAGATGCAGCAGCCTGAGTCACGGGCAGAACGGAGTCAGAGGTCTGTGTTCCCGAGGGCAGCGGCAGCAGAGTAGGAAATGGGAGGCGGCTGCCCTATAGCTGCTTACAATCAAGGCCACTTTAGAGACAGCCACTAAAACACCTTAATTATACTGCCCTCCCCCACCAAGTTTGGACCTGGATGTCCCCCGAAGGCCACGCATTGAGGGCTTGGTCCCCAGCTGACGGTGCTCTTGGGAGCAGTGGATCCTTCAGAGCTGGGGCCTTCCGGAAGGAAGTTAGGTCCCAGAGGGCACCCCTGAGAGGACACAGGAGTAAATAGTATTGTTTAGCACTTCTGAGTACAATTTGAGATGAAATCCCTGATTTCCAGGAGCAAGAAACACACATATATTTTACATGGTCATCAGTATACACAAAAAAGTGTGTAAATGAAATAAAAGCTTCACCAGGCTAGCCCAGGCTGCCTCAGACTGGCAGTGATCCTCCTGCCTCAGCCTCCCAAGTACTGGGATTACAGGTGTGATCCACCACGCCCGGCTACACCTACACGTTTTGATATATGTCCGTGTTGTGTAAATTAAAACCAAAAGGCATCTTTGTTCACCTAGGGACTCCAGATCCGATGGACTCCATGGGACCAGACTCTGACATCAGACTCCTCGACCACAGCAAACCTTCTTGCTTAGAAAAATTATAACCTCTTGCATTACTGTAAACCGAGACCACAATTTGCGACACTCAAGCAAACCTGACGGCTCAGCATGGACATTAAGTTTAATACGATTTTATTTAGAAATCTGCAAAGCTGAAGGAGGACTCTGATCTTGTGTTAAAAGAAAGCAATGTTCACATTATACATGTAGCCACTTTAGCTTCTGAATAACAGAACAGACGATTTCTCCTCGAGACCCTCACTCCAGCACACCCAGCCAGGTGCCGGGCGTGCTGTGGCGGGACACACGTCCCCTGCCCGGGGCACCGCCGGCTCCTCCACGCACACACGCGGTATCACCTTCGCCGCTCAGCGCAGGTCCCTGAGAACCCTTCGTTTTTGAGTTGGGAAAAACGTGAAAGGATTTTTTAACCCATTGCCTTAACCCAACTATCTGTTCATTCTTGGCAACTCCAAGTATAAAATACTTGAAATTTACAGCATGTTCCACATTTAATGGAACAACTCAAATGTTAAAAAATTAGGTGAAGCAACATTTTTAATTTTTAAAATGTCACTTAATAAAGCTTACTGAGACAAGATATGCAGCCCGTTCTTGTACTTGGCATCATAAACTCCTACTGATGACCGCTACTTCAATGGTCAAAAAAACAGAAAAAGAAACCAAACATATAACAATGCCTGCAGGGAATGTTACGTTTTAAATTATGTTAACTGAAGTTAACCTGAAGAAAAAAAGAAATCTACAAACCAAAACCCAATTTTAAATGAGGTAGATTTTTTTCCCTATACAGTAAAGTGAAGATAACAAAGAATACACACTTGTAAATCCTCTTTAAAAAAAAAAAAAAAAAAACAACTCGAGTTAGTCGCTTTCACAAGCAAGAGACGTATAAACCACGAAGTGGCGAGGTCACACTCTGACCAGGTCTGTGCTGCAGCTGTTACTCACAGGCTCAACAATCAGTCTGGGGTCAATCAACTCTCTCCAGAAAACAGTGATCTGAGGAAAACACAAAACGCTCAGTTTAAGCACTTCATTTGGAGGTCACAGAGGTTTTAGTAAGTTAAAAAAATTTAGGGTACTCAAGTATGTTTCCATTTGGGCAGAATGGTTAAAGAACTGGAATCATTTAGCACCAGGAAAATGAGTTCCATTAGAATATAAGAACTCACCTAGAATGCAGCTAAATTTTGCATCAAACATATTTCATCCTTCTGTGATTTAGAGCAGGGGTCCTGGGGGCTGCAGAGACCAAGTAGGAGGCTATAAGGTGTCGTAGCACCGGCCTGTGGACAGGTAGCCTGCAGACCCTTGGGAGACAGAGGTGGCTCGAGCTGGTGTCACTAGGATACTGATGCCCTTCAAGCAGTTCTGTCCTTATTCTTCGCTGCAGCCCAGAAATAGAACTACTACAACTACCTAGAGAAAGCAAGGAACCCTCGGCTACATGGATGACTAATGAGAGCCATCTAGTGTTAAAAAAGGTGATTACAAGCTTTCTAGCATACCCCCCTCTGTTTAACTACACAGCATGGGAAGGCCTCCAACATCTACTTTCCAATGCGGTTTTCTGGGAACATATTTCAATAAAAAAGTGGAGGCTGAGGATTTAGCTCAGTGGTTAGAGTGCTTGACTCGCAAGCACAAGGCCCTGAGTTTGATCCCCAGCACCAAAAAAAAAAAAAAAAAAAAAAAAGGGGAACTTATACATGCAAGTATAGTACAGGAGACCAGATCCATTGTACCGATCCTACCAAAAACTCTACAAATGTACTTTGGAGATAAATCCCTAAGAGTGTCACCTACCTTAGTAAGTGAAGGAGACCATAGTTAGGGTTTCTACAAGTTTACAATTCAGAAAAATGGGATTCTGAATACTGAAACTTACAGAACAATTACCGTAACATTCCAAGTGTGAACACCTTAAGTGCCAGCGTTTTCTTAAGTATAAACTCTGTTTACAAGCCAGCCATGTCCACCAACTCTAGGAGTCTACTGTCTGAAAGGGTCCAACCCATACCCTGTACTTCCGAAGGGCCATTTACGGGACAAAATCACCCTCCTCTGCCATTCTCTACACCATCTCTGCTATCGCGAGTCAGAGCTGCGGTGGGTGTAGCGGCTGTCGGAGCTACCAGGGAGCCTTCTGAGGGCCCCTCAGGGCCTGTTTCTTGACCGGGGTCTGGTTATTCAGGCATGATCGCTTGTGAAAACTGCTCTGACTGTATCCCACGTGCCTTTCTCGAAATTGCATATGCCAATGAAAAGTTTTATGCTGCTCCATTCTACTGGACTCACTAGATACCTACAATTTTGTATGTTTTATTTCGTTCTGTTTTGGAGACAGGGTCTCACTATGTAGTTCAGGAGGGCCTTGAACTCACTATTTACCCCAGACTGCCCCAGGCTGGCCTCGAACTTGTAGTGATCCTCCTGCCTCAGCCTCCCAAGTGCTGAGATTACAGGCTACCCCACCATGCCCTGCTTGACTAAAACTTTAAGCAGCTCTACCCTTTTGTTGTTTGGGCATCTTGTCACATAGCCTCTTTGGGGCCCTGAGGGCACCCTGATTTGGCACCTGGCACTTGTTACCGTACTCCATCGGAAAACTAAAGGCCCCTGGGGCCTGGATCCGTGAGGGTTTATACACGGGCAGCCCAGGGAGCTGCAGTGTCACCTGTCCAGCGAAGGAGAATGCCGAGCAGCAATGTGAGAAGAGACGCGCCTACCCTCCTTTCCTGCGTCACAGCGTACTCCACCACTTCGGTGCCATTTTCATTGTGATAAACCAAGTCGAATTTCCCAGGTTCCTTCAAGGCTGAAAGCAGAAGGGCAGGAGGAAAGACAGTCATTCCTCCACAACCGAAATGTCACAGGAAGGGAATTCACATCATCGGGAAGACAGTCACAACAAACCCGACGGGTGTGAGCGCTGAGCGAGCGGTGGCGTGCACACGACAGCAGGGCTCGCAGTTACGGGGCCCGCGGAGACCTGCCCCGGCGACGGCGAGCTTCCGCGCCATTTCCCAGAGTCGATCTGCTGTTCTTCAGAAAGAAACGGGCTCCAACTCTCACTAGTTCTCCCGGAAGAGAATGTGCAACCACAAGACAATCCCAAAAGGTAAGTCAGTGTCTCCCCTCAGAAAGCACACATCCTACCACCCGGGCGCACGCAGGCTTCGGCCTCGCACACTAGATGGGCCACGAAGACACCCAAGTTGAAACCGTGCCCGGCAATCTTAACAGTGCAGGGGAGACTACGGTTACCTGACAACCTACAAATCCGCCATCAAAACATTCAGGACCGCTACTGAATAAGGAAAGGAAGAAACAGTAAAAATATTCATGTACTACACTTTAAGACATTAGGAACTGAGAAGAGTGTCTTATTTCTCCGCAAGAACTTCTCCCGGCAGCTGGAACAACGCTTTGGAACAACGCTTGCCCTCTAGTAGGGAAACTTAGAGGACACCGAGCGGGCGCCTTTCCTGCGCCTCGCGGAACCGGAACCGTCAGCTCTTTTCTAGGTTTGGGTCAGCTCCCAGTATTTTATCCTTGGAGCTTCTAACGTCATAAAATGGCTCTGAAAGTTTGTATCTTTTCCCCTTTGTGGACTCTCCGTGAAGACTTTAGCTGGTGTCACTTCGGGAAGATTTTCAACCTTTTCATTCTAGCCACGGTCCTCGTTTGTCAGAAAGTTCGTGTAAACAGCGGTTGCAGCGTTCCTACCATTTGCTAGTCCACCTGTAACTCAGCACTTTAAGCATCCTCATTGACCTTCCGTTTCTCCACTGAGATCTCATCTCTGTGGAACAATTACCTATCTCAATATCCACCTGTTAAAAGAGTATGTGCTTCTACCGTCCGGAGACAGGGCGGCAGCGTACCGGGCTGCACCGCTGCGTGTGCGTACGAGGAAGCGCACAGGCAGCCGTCACTGCCCGACTCCGAAAGAAAGAAGCGCCGTGATTGGTCAGCGAGGACGAGGCCCTGCAATTGCAAGGAACACATCCGCCGCTGCTGGGGGGTCGGTGCTTCCGCAACCAGGGCATCCAAATTCACATACATCGGACTGTGAATTTTTACTGAATTCCTCTCAATCTTTTACAGATGAACCCCCCGACACACATATACAGTGGTCCCTAAATTCACAAACTCAGTTCTCTCCACAATTTGGATCACCAATCAAACTGGACAAGAACCGAATCAAATTTCTCCATAAGGTCAACAATGAACCTAACCACTGAATTTGACTCGGTTCTCGTCCAACTCAGTTTGCGACCAGAATCGGGGAAAAAATCAAGTTTGTGAACCGAGGTACCACTTATGATTTAATAGCACTTTTTCCGTAAGTCAGCATTCAACTGAGGTTACCTAGAAATTTCTTTTTGCGACCAATTTCGCCAGCTTATATAATCTTTTATAAAAGCATGTAATTACAGTGGTTAGAACAACCAGTCCACCAACTTTGAGAACCGCTCTGACACCAGTTAGAAGACACACACCCCAAGGAGTACGAGCGCAGGCCCAGCTGCAGGCCACCGCCAGGCCGTGAAGCGAACACTTCGGTACAAGGCTCTGCAGAAACCGCCATAAACATGAGGCGCCTACATTTCTGTTTGTTTCTAAAAGACTCACCAGGTAAGGATGACAGGATTTCTATATCTACTTGCTGGGTCTCTGCATTGTGGTTTAATAGTTTTCCTTCCTTTCAAAAACAAGAAGTCCAAGTCAAATATCATCATGTAAATCATTGTGAACACACTAAAAAAATCACTTATTTGTAGACTTTAAAATGTTTACCATGGTGAATTTTATGTAATGTGAATTTTATCTCAGTGTTTGTTTAGCATGCACCAGATGCTGGGTTGATTCCTAGCACTATTACAAATAAAAATTATAGGATAAAAATTAAAAAAATTTCTGCCTGAGAGCTATTACTTTCCTTCAAAGTTTAAAATCATGAAAGAGCTGGGTGTGGTAATGCACACCTGTAATCCCAGCATTTGGGAGGCTGAGCAGGATCGCCATGAGTTCGAGGCCAGCCTGGGCTACATAGTGAGTTTGAGGCCGGCCTGAACTACATAGTGAGACCCTGTCTCAAAAAACAAAACAAACAAACAAACAAAAAATCATGAGGGAATAGACAGTCACATAAGTCTGTGTATCTACATTGATTAGAAAAAAATTACTAAAAATTAGGGGTTGGGGTTTTAGCTCAATGGTAGAACACTTACCTAGCAAGCACAAGGCCCTGAGTTTGATCCCTAATACCCCCCCATTAAAAAAAAAAAAAGACTAAAAATCAAGATCAGGCTAGGGGAGTGGCACATCTCAAGTTTGAGGCCAGCCTGGGCTATACGGTGAGTTCAAAGCCAGCCTAGACTACAGAGCAACACCCTGGGGAACTAGCTCGGTGGTAAAGCACTTGCCTAGCACGTGTAGGGCTCTGAGTTCAATCCCCAGCACCACATACACACACACACACACACACACACACACACACACACACACACATCAAATTCATCATTTTCATTCTGTATTCTTCTCAGGAAAAAAAATCATTGGGACGCTTTACAGTGTTAGTAAAAATTTCACATTTTGGGGTTTGGGAATTTAGCTTGGTGGTAGAGTGCTCAGCTAAATCCCAACCCTTCTTTTCTACTTTATTACATTATTTCCTAAAAAAAACTATAGTATTCGTGCAGGTAGTTTTAAATATAACTTTATTATACTGACAACTCCAATTTTTTTTTTTAATTTCTTTTTAGAGACAGGGTCTCACTATATTGCCCAGGCTGCCCAGAACTCCTGGGCTCAAGCGATCGTCCTGCCTCAGCCTCCCCAGGAACTACAGGCACATGCCAACATACCCAGCTAACTTAATTATTTTTAAATAAACAAACTTACCTTGTAGTCAGAGACATTAGGAGAGTAATCAGATGTTAGTTCCAAAAGCTAAAAAAGAAGAAAAAACCTTCGAGTACACACACCCTCTTTTACTGCCCTATCCCGTGACTCCTCCCTCCTACCCTCAAGAAGACACACAGCTGGAAGGTGTCCACCCCCACTGTCCTAGGCTCCACTTCAACCCATAAAAACACCCCAATCCATGGAGCAAGGCTTTCTACACTACCTATTCAACATCACTTGCTAGGTAAGTTTAGGGGGCTAACCTTTTTGTTGTAATTGTTGCTGGTTTAGAATATACCTTAAATGCAATCTTTTCTCCGACCTGCGGGGCAGCTGCTAAGAGCGGTAACAGACTATAGTCCTTCTTGGGTATCTCTACCGGATTCTGAAAAACAGGATCAGTCGTGTGACGTGGTTACTCAGGAGAAAATGGCAACACACGAAGGGGAGTCCAGACGCCCCACGGGACAGGAGAAGGTGACTCACACTAAATACTGACCTGGATGATAGTGGATGAGTTTGTTACGGTCTCATTTAGTTGCTGCTGCTTCTGATATTCAGGGTTTTTATTTAAGACGCAGGGCAGAGCGTGCCCTCGTCCTCGACCTCTCCCTCGCATGCCCCGGCCCCTCGCCCCCTTCCAAGAAAGAAGGTCCTCTCCTCGGCCCCATCCTCTTCCGAAGCTGGTGGGGACAGACGTGCGGGGCAGGGGGTCGGGAACGCTCGGGTCAGAAAGCTTCCATCCCGGGGCGCCTGCAGTCTGCGGGGACGGCCCCGGGCAACCTCTCCCCGCAAGGAGGCCAGCTGTCTTTCGGAAGCTGCCGTCGCGCTGCGGTGCGCTCTTGGACGCCGCGCGTTCGCACTCCGACTCTGAAGTGGAGTCCGAACTAGAGGACGACGAGGCCCTGCCGGCCTTGCCCTTGCCGGGGACGAGGTTAAAAGCGGCTTTCGTGATCTGTTTGTTTGCAGCTGTATTTTTTGCAGAGGGCGCTTCCTTTGTCAGCTCGGCAGACAGTCTCTCTAAGGAGTTCCCAGCCTCCAGGGTGGCGCTGCTGAGACGATCGCTGCTGGATCCGAGAGAGGACGCAGACTCCGAGGAGGAGGTGGGACAGTCCTTGGCACGCGTGCCGCCCCCGCCTATCCTTCTGGCCCTGCCCACGCTGTTTCCGGCAGCCCCTTTGGGGGGACTGCGATTCGGGGCGCTGTGCTCTTTGGCCCCCTGTGCTTTCAGAGACCTGAGATTCTTGGTCTGTTTCTTATAATCGCGTCTCTCCCTCTTCTTGGGTGACTTGGGTGATTTCCTTTTGGTCTCTCTGTCATCCTCATCTACTGTGTCCCGCGTTGCTTTGTGTTTTCTCTTGCTTTTTTTCCTCACAGGATGATCTGGGACAGCTTTTGGGTCCGGATCCGAGGTCTCATTGCTGACACTGTTCTCTTGCCTCTTCCAATGCTTCTTTGAGAATATGTAACCTAGTTGGGTTTCTTCATCCTCCTCCAACTTAGAAGGCCGCTTCCTGGCTTTTAGGGGTGAAAAATGTGTATCGCCACCATTGCTGAGAAGCACAGAAAGTTCAGGAATTGCACTCTCTTCTAACTTAACTCTGTTGAAAGAATAAGAGCAAATGCTAGAGTGAGTGAATTCAAAGGCCCGTCTCTGGGATGTAGTTATCTACTCAGGTGACTCACTAATGTCACTACCACCAGTCCAGGACAGTTGTCATGTCCTCTAAGGGCCAAAGACTCCTTTTTGACAAAATGGTCTCCAGGGCATCACTTACGGTCCGCTTCCAGATGGCCAGGTTTATTTCCTGGACACTGACTGTGCTCCAAACGTTTTCTATACACATTCTTTCATCTAAACACCCCCCCAAAGTAGGGAGCTTATATTGTACAGCCTGCAAAACTACAGCTCACTCAGGTACCTTGCCCAAGATCCACAGCTGGTAAACAGCAGAAACGCATTCAAATCTCGGTCTAGCGGGGCGTGGTGGCACACGCCTATAATCCCAGCACTCAGGAGGCTGAGGCAGGAGGACAGTTGTGTGTTCGAGGCCAGACTGTGCTACATAGTGAGCTGAAGGCCAGCCTGACCTGCACAGTGAGAGCCTGTCTCAAAAAACAAAAACGAAGAACAAACGAACAAAAATCCCTCAATTTCTTTCCGGTGTGGTACCTCCCCTAAAAGGTGAGAATGCTAATTATGTTTTTGTTTTGGAATGTGTTTCTTTTTTTTTAAATGAAATTTTATTTATTTTTTGTTTTGAACCACCACACTTAGGTGAGGTGTTTTTTTTTGAGATTTTATTTTTAATATGGCTAATTTTGGCAAACATGGATCGACCTAAGTATCTCCTGACAGATAAGTGGGTAAGGAAAATGTGGAATATATAAATATGTACACATACATAATGGATTATGACTCAGCTATAAAAATGACAGTCTTTCATTTGTAGCAACATGGATGCAACAGGAGAATATTATGTTAAATACAATAAGTCAGCTATAGAAAGATGAATTCCACATGTTCTCACATGTGGAAGGTGAAAGGTTATCCCAGAGAAGTAGAAAACAGAATAGTGGCTGTCAGAGCATCGGAGAGATCTAGGGAAAAGACGATTCAGAGGTGAGTTGGAGAGAAGGACCAACTTCCAACGTCCTACAGCGCTGTAGGACAACTACATTGAAAACAATTAATTGAGCATTTTCAAATGGCTAGCAAGAGGATTTACATCTCCAACAAATGATAAATGTCTGAAATACAGATATGTCAGCCACCCTGATCTGATCATTGCATATTCCACACATGTATTGAACTAGAACCTATATCCTATAAATATGTACAATAACTATGTGTCAATTAAAAATAAAAATATATTTTAAATAATAAAGATATTTTGTTTTATTTTGTTTAAATTTAGACAAATAATACAAACTTATGTTCTCTAGGATAGTGATAGCAGCCCACAAAATGCTGACAGTTTGTGTTGATTAATTTTATGTGTCAACTTGACTAGGCTGTGGGGTGCCTAGATATTTCATTTCACATTATTCTGCCTGTGACATGTCTATGAGAGTATTTCTGGATGCGATTAACATTGAAATGCCAAGACTAAGTAAACTGCTTTCCCCGGTGTGGGTGGGCTTCATCCAATCCATTCAAAGCCTGAAGAAAACAAAAAGGCTAAGTAGAGGAGAATTTGTGCTGCCTGGCCCTTCAGCTGAAACAGTGGTCTCCTGTCTCCAGACTCAGACTCGGATCAGAATTATACCATCAGCTCTCCTGGGTTACAGACTGAAGATCTCGGGAGCTCTTAGCCTCTGCGATCATGTGAGCCAATTCCTTATAATAAACTGTGTGTGTGCGCGCACATGTGTGCATCTATGTACATTTCTTTTTTTTTTTTAATGTACATTTCCTATTAGCTCTATTTCTCTGCAGGGCCTCGATATACTAATATACATTTTATCCAAAATTATTTCACCATAGGAAAGCAATTTTCTCTCATCAACTGGCAACACTTAAGCCTGATATGTGCAGTCTGATGACAGAAGGCTTGACAGTGTCCCCAGTGTTGAAGAAACAGCAGGTGCTCCAAAGAACCTGCTGAGGGGGCATAGCTCAGGGGTAGAGCATTTGACTGCAAAGTGCCTGCTAAAAACACATTATACTCACAATGCATTTATATCCAGATATATATTCCATCAAGTTTAGTGAACAGGGAAAGATCGAGATAATAATAGCTGAGAATAAAGTACAACTGGTGAATGACAAGAATATATGCATATTATAAGCATTCTTTACATTTTTAAAGCCTAGTGATCCTGTGAATTTACCTCCTCCGTGTGGTATTTGAAAAAAGTCTCAATTATTCTTCAGAAAACACAACTATATAGAAACATACACATCAATATAAAATAAAAGAGTTTTAAATCATTAGAACACATTCCGTTCTGTTCCTGGGAGAAAAGCCCAGCATCTAACAGCAAGGAATAATTCTGGCAAAAGGTAGCCTGGCAGACTGTGAAAAATGCAAGAATATCACATTTTTTTCCTTGACATTTTCTTTTTTTTTTTTTGGTGCCGGGGATTGAACTCAGGGCTTTGGGACCACTGAGCTAAATCCCTGGCCCCTCCTTGACATTTTGATCACTCTGCTTTTTCTTGTAGCAATGCTATGATTCAAATTTTAATTCTGAGATGACCAATTAGAACCAAACTCTATCAAACTTTGAAAGTGAAAAAAAAAAAAAGGAAAATGGTGCCAGACTTTGTGCTCAGTCATTGCAATTTAGTACGTCACTGGATCACAGCACATGTGCATCCAGTTTAGGCAGGATCCCTCCCTTCCCCAGCACTGGCAACACTAGTGGGCTTGCCAAAGCAGCTGTCAGCATCATCTCACCATCCTGACGAGGGTGCACGTACGCATATCTGGCTGAGCGGCGTGACCAGTGACAGCTGTGGCCTCACTACCTACCTGTTCCCAAAGAGAATTTCAGTTTAGGAAATAGACATGGCTGGGGATATAGCTCTGTGGTAAGAGTGCTTGTCTAGCATGCCTAAGGCCCTGTGTTTGATTCCCAGAATTGGGAGGGAGGAAGGGAGGGAAAAAATTAAAATAGCAAGGCAAAGTGCCACCCAGAGAACAAGGCATGGTTCTCAAGTCGGCTTAGTTCCCAATCCTTGCATGGGACACGTTTACTCTAATAATATTCATTTCTCTACGTAGATCACATCAATGAATGGAAACAAACAAACAGAACTGAATGTTGTCCTTTTATAAACAGAAGTGAATTATCTGGGTAGTTAGTGATGAAAAGAAATCTGATTCCAAGAAATTTCTAGAATAGATCTTCCACTTTCCATTCAAACTCTTTGCAGGGCAAATTGGGTGGTCTTTTCAAAATGCAAGCACTTGCTTCAGATCTGTAATTTTGCTTACAGGATTCTCTCATGTAGACACGCCTGTCTGCCCTGCCTGACACGCCACCCCACTGCCTGTCACGGTCAAAGTGACTGCCTGTGTTCAAATCCTTCTGCCACTGTGATCACTGCAGCAACATTTCTCATCTGTAAAAGCGATAATGATGATAATTACAGTACTCAATGTAATTGAGCTACTCAATGGGCTAATGATACCATTACAGCATGGCTGGCTCACAGCAAGCGCTATCTGAACATCGACTCTAATTTTTTAACACAATGAATGCTGTTAGTCCTCTGACACAGACACTGATGGATTTTTAATGAACATGTCCCATCAACTGAAGATAAAATTCGACAAGAAGTTTCAAGGAGGAGGCTTCACCCCTTGGCCCCCACCAGCTTCTGCAGCCTCCCTCCTGTCTGCCTGAGGCTTACAGTGACCACATTATCTATCACCTTTGTGATTTGGAGCATGAAACAAAAAAACCAAAACGTTTCAAATTTAGTCTTTTCCTATGATCTGCCCCATTTACCACTTAAGCCAGCTGCAGAGATATTTATTTTCATTTTACGGTGTAGGGGATCAAAGCCAGGGCACATAGTAGGCAGGCATTCTACCACTGAGCTACAGTCCAAGGCCACGGAGAGATACTTTTTGCCATCTGCATTTGTGCATTTGAAGCATTTGGGAAGAATTTGCCTGGCATCATGCTGTAATTATTACTTATAACAGCTTTCATGGTTGTTTTGGCATTGTTATTTTCATTACAGAGTATAATTCCCAGATGATTCATTAATTGAAGTATAACTGTAGTTAGCTAGCAGCAAGTCATCAGTTCATTAGGCAGAGGAAAGTTCAGAAAGCAAATTTCATAGAGATGTAATTCTTAACAACTGTAGTATTTAAATAGTACCTGAATTGCAGAGAGAATGCAGACCTAGTCAATAAAAAGGGAAAATTATTATTTGAAACAGAGGAATACTGTATTACTAAAAAATCACAGTATTCTTGATTTAAGAATGAAACACTGCTGGGTATGGTGGCACATGCCTGTAATCCCAGCACTCAGGAGGCTGAGGCAGGAGGATCATGGAGAGTTCAAGGCTAGCCTGGGCTGCATAGTGAGCAAGACCTTGCCTCCTTCTCTTTTTTCTTTCTTTCTTTTTTTTTTTTTTTTTGGTGCTGGGGATCGAACTCAGGGCTTTGTGCTTGCAAGGCAAGCACTCTAACCACTGAGCTAAATCCCCAGCCCTCTCTCTCTTTTTTGAGGCAAGGTCTTGCTGTGTAGTTCAGACTAGCCTCGAACTCACGGCGATCCTCCTGCTTCTGCCTCCCGAGAGCTGGGATTACAGGTGTATGCCACCATTCCCGGTCCCCTGATGTCTTGAAGAAATTTTGTGATTCTGATATACTCCAGGGAAGGCAATATTCCAACAACAAAGGAAGCCAGACACAGTGGCACAGGCCTGTCATCCTAGCTACTTGGGAGGCTGAGGCAGGAAGACTGCAAGTTCAAGCCTGCCTGAGCAACTTAGCAAGATATTTTCTCACGATAAGCAACAAAAAGGGCTGGGAATGCAACTAAGCAGCAGAGCACTTGTCTACCATGCGCAGGCCCCAGGGTTCAATCCCCAGCACTGCCCAACAGAAGAGGACAAGCAGGAGAAAGCCTGGTTCACAACTCTAGGATAATTCACTGAGTGATCAAGCCAAGATAACAAATCTGAACTGACATGATTTTCACACCCCATCATTTTACTGAGATAATTTAACCTCGCACGGCACTTCTATTATGGCTCACCTCAGTATCGGTTTTTTAAATTTCCAAAAGGGTCTTTAAAATTATTCTGTGTCCCAAGTCACAGCGGAAAAGGACCCTATTCGAGCGAACCCCTAAATTCTACGTGAGACAGAATGCCACGCACCAGAAGCCTCTGGGGATATGGCAAAGGGTCTAAGGTGAACAGCAGGCCGTAATGAAGAAATCGCTGCTGCTCCTGTCAGCCTGGTCTCCGGCCCCCCGACCCCGAGATCAGCCCGAGGAAGCCCGGCTTCCCGCGCATCTGAACTCGCACGTGCAACACAGCGCCTCGCTGGGTGAGGATTCGCGAAACCAAGGCTCAAAGCAGCACCGGGCCTGCTCATTTCCATGAGCGCTGTGCCAAGTCTGGTCCCCCCACCATCGGGAGCATCCCGGGGAAGGATGCAGACTCCCAAGACGCAACCGAGACCAGACCAGTCAGGGTCTCCGCCCCCGGGTCAGCCTTGACCCCGGACCTCGGCGTGCGCGTGCGCGTGCGCGTGCGCGTGCGCAGGCGCGTCCGCGCCCCCCGCCCCGCCGCCGCGCGCACCTGAGACAGTCGTTGTCCCTCACCAGGCGCGCGCTCTCGGCGGGTGGCAAGAGCCCACCGTCCAGGTAGAGGCCTAGGAGGGCCCCAGAACTGAAGCCGAAGCGCTGGCGGATGAGACTAATGAGATCCGTGACCACTCGGCATCTGTTCAGGTCCACCAGAAGCCAGAAGACCGTACAATGTGGGGTGACTGGCGGCGGGTAATCAAACTGAAGCCGCAGCCTAACCATCTCGGAGGCTGCCATCTTGCCGTGCTTAACGGAAGCCGAGAGAGACCACGCGCGGGGCTAGCGTAAGGCGCGCTCGGGCGGCCCGCCCCCGGGGCCGCTGCGTTCGCCGCCTAGTGGTGGCGAGGAGATACTACAGGCTCCGTCCACTGTGAGAACCCAGAACGTAATGAACTGGTTTTTGTTCACGACTGAGCTAAGAAAGATTATAAATGAAGTTATTTTTATTTCTTTCCTATCGAGAACTATGTGGGATCCCGAATTTCAGCAAGTCGCTCTGATAAATGTCTTCTAAGATATTTGCTCATATATGTAAAAAGGTTTTGAACATAGTTAACTGTTGACTATACAGTCGAAAAAGATGTAATTCCTAATGTATTATCAGGTTTTTTGTTTTGTTTTTATGAGACAGCTATGCAGTTCACGCTGTCCTTGAACTCACTATGTAGACCGAGCTGGCCCCGAACTTGCAGCGATCCCCAGGCCTCAGCCTCCCAAGTGCTGGGATTACAGGCGTGCACTCTTTCGCCGTGGCCTCTGTACTGATTTTATTTTTTTGTTTTTTTTTTTTTGGTTTTGTTTTTGTTTTGGTGCCGGGGAT